>CM057146.1:12198083-12467611 GCA_029964075.1 Patiria pectinifera | reverse complement strand
TAATTAGTTACAAAGTACTTTTGATTTTTTTTTCTACTTAGAGTAAGTTACAAAGTAGTTTTGGTTGTTTTTCTTTTTAGAATACAAAAAAAATACTACTAACATACTACTGATTGCCCTCTCTTCCCCAAAACTGAAAAAAAAAGCGAGAAACATCATAAACATACATATTCCCCTGCGTTGCACACAATGATTAATTTTATTTCCCCAATTTCGAGGGAAAACAATGATTAAAAATTACGCTACATTCCTTCGAAAATGAAAATTCTCCAGTAAATTAATAAGTCCCATTCGTGTAGATTGAATAAAAGCATGGGTAAGTCTTACTTTTGATCTCACAAAATAGCGCAGTGAACGTACGTCGCCCTAGATCCGCGAAGTTTTGACCTGAAAAAAAAAGTTGTCACACTGTACACTATTGGTCAACCGAGGGCGCTACTCCCTAGCAGCGAGTAAAACTCCTGAATAGCAAAATCTGCATCGTTTTGACAAAGATGCACGTACTAATGAATTTGGAAAATATTTTACATGTTAAATGATTGCATTTGAATTCATTTTCAATGATATTTTTTATGATAATTCAAGAATATTGATGATGTCTGGGTCATATTATATATGGTTTTAAACTACTGTGCATTTGCCCTTCTATCTTCTAGATTTAAATGACGATCTTGGTTTTCTTATGTCTTTGACCTTTTTCTCATTGAGGCCCTAACTTGATCATAAAACATGCTTCATTTCAGTAACATGTGCTTGTTTTTATGCAAAAAAAGCGATCAAAATATGGTCATTTGTGGCTGCTGCTATGTAGCCGTATCTTGTGGGAAATAGTATTAAGCATTTTCAAATTGGAACAAAGAAACACAGACAAAGAAAGTAATCACATGAACCGGTTTCGAATTCCTTTATACATTTCACTAATGTTGCTTAATGGCGAATTTGAATTCCAAAAATGACCCAACGTGAATTAGCTCCTGCAAATTTGAACAATGATAAAAATGTGATGTTTAACCCAGAAAACCAAAAAAAAAAACCGGGGAAAGAGGTGTCTAGCTGTATAATTGGGCTAAAAAGCAGGTGGGTGCCTAAAAGTTCAAGGAAATTCCAAAATTGCTGTAAGAAAACATTTTGACGTATAGGGCAAAACCTATAACTTGACAGTATTATTGTAAGCATCAATAATCCTTTATTTCTTTCGTTAGGCAACCCGTCGCCTACTGTTCAGCCCAATTTACCATGAACACCACATTCCCCCCGGTACTGATTTTGGCATATGATCAAGAATTTTTCACATAATTCACCGTTTATTTTTGTTAGTAGAAAGAAGTTTGTGCCAGTAGATAGAAGTTTGTGAATTTGAAGCTCATCAATACTGACCTTTGTCGAGAATGTATGAGTAAAAGGTATTTGCGCGCAACTTAATTTAAAGTATAATGATACTAGCCATTTTGTATCTTTATTATGTCCTTATCCGGTCTCTGATAGTGATTTGCTTTAGAAAAGGTTATCCAAACAAGGAAATGTAGGTAGAATTCCAAATTCTGTTGCGGTTTGTATGTGTGAGTTTCACTTTAAAGCCCGAGTCCATCATTTGCAGCTATCCAAAAAAGTAACCGGCGTAATTATTGTTGAAAAACATACTGGTTGAAAGATAGTAAGGAGACTAAACTCCCTGTGAAATTATCCTTTCTGGCAAGCTCTCATTTTGAAGAAATCAATGAAAGAAGGCATTTCCAACGGTGCTTCTTAAGAAGCACCGTTGGAAAATTTAAATTAGTTGTTCGTTTTGTTATTCGGCGCAGCGCGCACAAGCATTGGATGGGAACAACGCACAGGCGCGCGCGGTTGCTATAATTCGTTGGATCAGTGCGCAACATCGCGTAAAGCTGCAAATTCAAAACAATTCGAAACATGATTTAGCAACTTTTGAATTGAAGTTGAGATCCTAGAATGCTGTTTTTCTCGGAATATGAAGTTGAAGCTGAGCTGAAACTTCATCAAGTAAGTTGTTCAGTATCCTTCTTCAGATTTTGAACACTTTTTTTGCTTCAAACGAACTGCACTACCGGTAATTACAAAAGATGGACTATAGCTTTAAAAATAAAAGTATTTTGCCTGGACTATAATTAACGAGACGGGAGATCCGTGTACAGTCCGCTAGGGCCTATAGAGTACGCAGTACCTTTACCTATGTGCGTGTATATCAAGTGTATTTGTGCAGGGTCACTTTGATATTTAGTTATACAAATGGAGGTAGAATTTCAACTTCTATGCAGGTTAAATTTCTACTGCTATGCAAGCCATTAGGTTCATTGTGCCATTTAGTTTGTGCGTTGGTGCATATTTTATTTAGTTTGTTTGCATTGAAAAAAACCCACTACCCAAGGACGAAAGCCAATGCTTTCACGGTGGAAATAACCAAGTCTGTTCAACCGTGGGCAGAGGTGAAAGCGGCCATATTGCGATCACCACTACTTACTTATTCGTGTCCTCGCCATATAAAAAACACTCTACTCTTTCAGCGTGACTGGATAGCGAACAGAGAACCGCAGAAAAAAAGACAACTACTTGGAGCCCCTCGTGGAGATCGGTTGGTGTTTAGTAAAGCGCAAGTTGCCGCCTTATTATTGTGACTCACTTTTGTAACACTTAGTCGTGGTAAGTTCATCTGGTTTTCTTTTTTTTCACCGGACCTCCAGCTCCATTGACCACGAACCATTCAGAGGTTTTCAAACGTTATTATATGTATCTGAACTGAAGTGAACGTCGTGGTTTTTGCAAATGCCGTACAGTTTCAAACCTGCACTGTAAAAAAAAAAGTTGGGCAAAAGGGTTGATTATTATTTTGACCAACGATTGGCAAATAGTTAACACGTTTAACTATCGGGCAACATTGCCTAATACATATTGTGTTGTTTATATTTTGCCCAACGAATTATTTACCAAACATTTTTACATTGTAGTTTGGAGTTTAATTAACGTGTGATTCAGGAACGGGTCAATGTATATTAGCCTACCAATGCTGGCCAGCATGCACACATTAGCAACACGACGACAAGGCCTAATGTCTTGCTAATCCCCAGAGCTTACGGCGACTTAAAGGACTGTACATATCGGTTTCGGGATGAGAAGAACAGGTGTTCATTGGATAACTTCCGTTTTTGGGTGTCCCTGTTCCAAATTAACCTTTCAAAACCTCAGACGAGATTGAACAAAATAACTCATTCCCATTACTTCAGTCGGGTTGGCGTAGCAGTACTAGCTGTCTTGCCTTCCACCGCTGTGACCCGGGTCCGAGTTCCACATGGGCCAACATACGCGTGGCCGGGCTTCTTCCTGCCTCATTCGGTTGCCTTTCCCCCGAAGTATTCTGTCTTCTCCTCTAAAACTGTAATTACTACTCAATACTATCCTTTCTACAGGTTTCTTAACGCTTGCAAGCTACAGTACCTTTAGGGCGCTCATTGGGAATCTTTGGTATACTAATTATAATAATAATTATTATAATAGGTGTAATAAAAAAAAACTCTGGCCGAATCCCTTATCCTATAGTGTTTATCAACACAGGCAAGCATATGTGACCAGTAATCCTCTAATCCATAATTCTACAGCGCCAACCACAAACGTAGTTTTTATGCGCCAAAGTAGTGCCCCATCCAACCTGCCTCTTTTGTTTGTTAGACCCTAACATTATTCAAGAACCGGTCGTAAAACTTTTGCAAAGAAGTAAGGTGAGGCATATTTAACCCAAATGGAAGTCTGGTCCAGCAATAACAATTATGATTCCATTTAAACCCTAGGAAGGTTTGTTGAGATTCACACACAGGCACATGATAAAACCCATCCTTGAGATCAATCGTAATTAACTGGTCCTCACTCTTCACTAATGAATAAACAACATGAATTTTCTCGTTAGAAAACTTGGGAGCATTAATGTAAGAATTAACAACACGAAGAGCAATAATAAGTCTCCACTTGTTTTTGCCCTTCTTCGGTACCACATTCAGTGGAGAGACAACTCTAGGTTTTAAGGCACATCTTCCTGAAGCAAGTTCTTAATCTCACTATTCAAACAGTTTTTTGATCACTTGAAAAAAATTCTGTTAGGCAATTCAATCACCGGTGGGTCAGTGGTAAACGGTAGTGTAACACCATATTGAAGCCAACTAATAACAGTAGGAGACGCACCTATTTCTTGCCATTTGGAATAGTTAGAGAGTGGCATGATTGAGAACTATTCTCCTCCATATTGAGGTTGGTTGGAAGGATAGTTGGCTGCTAAGCCATGGAACACATCCGTTCTACCTTGACCACGACCACCTACACCTCTACCATAATTTCTATAAGTATAAGTACCCCTGCCTCTGGGGGGATATAACCTACAGCTGTGAACCAACTTGGAGGTATCCTCGTCGAAATGTGATGCCACAATAACTGCCTCGTACTGCTGATTGTAGTCCAAGTTGGCTTTCAAAGTTACAGCCAGCTGGTCCAAGAATGCTGGATCCACACTCTCATTCTTGTGAAGGTCGCGCGCTGTACGCTAGCTGAAGCACTTTCAGAACTGTTTCTACGTAGCGACTGCTCTTTTGTAGCAGAAAGTAAAGTGCCCTCTCAGTTTTATTATTGGTACCTGTTGGGGCCCTCACACAGCCTGAGTGAAGACTCCAGTTGTACTCGTGAGACGGTATCCTTTACCGCGCTGAATTCCTTTTGGATGTCTTCTTTACTGATGGCGGCCGCACCGGTGTCAGTGGCTTAATTGTGTGTTTGCCTGATTATCACAGGCGCAATCGGGCCTGTCGTGTTGTGTCGTTTCGACCACTAGTACAGGCAATATAAGGTTTGACTTCAAACAAATTGCAACAGAATTTTTTTTTCACTACAGTGCATTTCTATAAGGTCCCTAAAATCACATACTAAAAGTCTTTAAAAATCCAGGTGGTGGAAATATGCCTAATTTATGTTAGGACTTTCGCATTGATTTGGTCATATTTCTCATACTAGGTAGATTTTGGAGGTACTTTAAACGACAACTTTAGTCCTTTTACATTGATTTACTCATTATTCTAGTCCTAGGTAAATTTCAAGATCCCTATGTTTCCGTAATTTTTGAAATGCCGTATAATTTGCATAAATGCCGTATATCAATTTGCCTAAATTAAAGTTAAAATAATGGATGCCATGTGTGGACATGTACCAATTGAATTTTCCCTCTAAATTTTGACTCGAATGTCGTACGAAGTCAATTTCGGTGGCAAACCCCATACATTTGATACCTAGTAATCTTAATGACCCATTGCTGATGATGTATCCCAGATGGATGGCAGCCATCTTGGATTTTTCAAAATAGCTGCCATCTTTGATTTCATTCATAATAACATTGCACCTGCCCCCCCCCCCCCAGTGAATACCTCTCTCATAATGAAACGGACCTTCCTGCTTCTGTATCAGACAGCGCATTATTGACCTGTCAGATCATGTCCATTCAGAGTTTTGGTCAGGTGACCATGATTATTCGGTCGATCAAAACTCGGGTACAAGCGCTGTGAGAAATGCAAATAGGGGTCCGCTCATAAGTCCTCATATAGGTCCGACGCCTCATAAGTCCGACGCCTCATAAGTCCGACAACGGAAAAACGAGGCGTTTAATTTGTCGGACTTACGAAGCGTCGGAGCTATGAGGCGTCCGACGTATGAGGCGTCAGACTTATGAGGCGTCGGACCTATGAGGCGTCGGACCTATATGAGGCGGAATAAATAAATTTTATGCCTCACAAGTCCGACGCCTCATAAGTCCGAAATTTCGGACTTATGAGGCGTCGGACTTATGATACGGCCCCTGCAAATACAGGGCGTCGCCTACCAATGTTAATTTTAATGGAGGGTGTTGACAGAAAATTGTCGACAGGCCGTCTGTACTGGAAGCTAGCCCGGGGTGGACACCATCCAACTTTTGGGGCATGTCGATCAGTGCCCCCAAAAGTTGGATGGCGTCTACCCCCGGGCCGCACTATTCAAAGCGAACGATCTTCAAACAATTATGGGAAGATAGGTTGCGCCACTCGTCTAAGCATTTATGTCACCCTAACCTTCTCTAGTGGTACTCGGGTGTACTCAAACCAAAGTATATTTACCGACAGGACGACAGTTTTTCCGACAAAATTGATGGGGGTTCTCACACCCCTTCACACACGCTCAAATGTGTATCCTTGTGGAGACATTTCCTTGTTCTCGTGTAGTAAAGTTTTCGAGTTTGAAAGTGAAGTTCCAAAATGCTCTTATTTTAACCAGAATTAATTTCCTTGGCTGAAATTCGGACTTAATATCCCTTTTCTAAAACTCTTCCATTTGCGACAAATCAACCACCCTTGGAAATTCCTAGTTTTTGGGTAAAATCCATATATCTATTTCGTGAAAACCTTGTGGAGACCTATTCATCTATAGAAATTGCCCTGTGGAGACCTATACAATCTTTTGTTCCCTATTGTGGAAATGTCTCCAAAAGGATGCAAATTTGCGCTCACTAGTGGCACTCGTGTATATATACACAAACTCCAAAACTAAAGTATATTTGCCGACAGGACGATAGCTTTGCCGACAAACCGATTGATTGGGTGGAGGGACCCAACACCCCTTCTCTAGCGACATCCGTGCGTACAATTAAACCAAAGATGGACAATGGGACTTTTCACTTCCCATGGTCACTTCCACAATGTATCAATACAAGTGTCTTCCCAACATGACTGCCCCCATTTTTTCTCGTTACAAAAGAACAGAAGAGACTTGAAATGAAGGGACACGCCTGTGTGATTCTCTTGATGTGCCTCAGCTGTGTATGTGCTACGGCACTTCAAGGTATGTACATGTTCATGTGATTGTAAGATAGACCCTATGTAAGTTTAAAGTGGGACAGAAAGAGACAATATTTGAGGGAATTGTGCCTTTGATGATACAAGCATGGCATTTGGCACACAGTCTTTTTGACCCTGCCTTTATCCTCTAACTGCGCTTTGTCTATACGATTGGGAATTAAACTATTCGCAAACACATGTAGTTCCTCGTGTAACGGCAGAAATGAGAAATAATACCAGTCTTGGTTAAGATGTAAAGACTGGTAGAGGTAGCAAAAATTGTATTGTGTTGTAGCTTGTTTTAAGCATGCCATTACACAAAAAAAGACGAATTATTTCAGAAAAGCTATTATACTTCTAAGCATCAAACACAGTAAATGAGTAATAATGGCTTACGAGTATAGAACAGCCATACCGTAAATATTCAAAGGACGGAGACCCATTAAGTATTATATTAAATAACATTAAAGGTACAATTCAATATATGACGAACATCTTAGAGAAAACATAACAATAACATTACACAACTATAACATTATGTCTATCCACTTTTTGACTTGGTTTGATTTCACTTTTTGTTTACTTTTCTCAGAGAAATCGGCCAAAGATGAGGTGCTTCTGGAATACCTGCGAGAATACCTGACCGAGTGTAGGTTTGCGTGATTGTTTGTATCTGTCATCTTTACTAATCTCACTTATAAGCATAGAGCTATATTAAATTACTAGAGTACTAACTCCTTATTCATGGGCGCGTGAAGCCAACCTCGTCCCCAGTGCTTACTTTATTTCCAACGTTGTTTCCAATAGTAAGCCCTGGATAGGAAACTTCCTTCCTGATTCCTGATTCGATACCGCAATTGGCTAGAAATGGATTTATATCGTGTACTTGCATGGTGTTGTTATTCACAACGTGCAGTACGTGTTTTCGCGATCATTCGTCCACGCCTTCTCGAAAATATTCATTTCCTTTTCAGTTTGTTAATATTAATATGAAATGTGATACTGTATGGTGTCTCGTTAAGATTGTAACAGTTTAATTAACATAAAAATCATGTTTTCGTAACTCACGCCATGCTCGCGCTGCGACGAATTGATTCTGTTTTTACCCCAGACACCGCATACAAAATCAAACGCAAATGTAACGCACAGGCAGGCACCAGACTACTCCTAATTTGCATACGTGTTCAAAAATCTTGCACATGCAAATGATCCAATACCAGGGTGAGAGAGCAGGTAGTGGTGGGCGCGTACTGCTCGACACCCTGAAGCCGCTCTGGGCGCAGACATTTTGAATTTATGTGCGTGTTTGTAGAACACAATCAAAATAGATGGATTGAATTTTAAATGTGTACTCTAAAAATGCAACGCGCAAGTAGAAGATACGCAAATAACTTAAGCGCTTCATGACGGTTCAAAAAACATCACGGCGAAAAGCATCTGCAGCGGAGGGACGAGCATACGTTGCAAAATGTGCCATCTACTGGCATGTACAAAGCCCATTACCATTAGTGTTTTTTTAGCATTTGGTACTGCATCCCCAATAAATTCTTTGGAGTTCAGGGTTAAAGAAGCATGTTTCCTGGCTCTTATTATTTTTAATTTAGTGAAAATTGTACTTCATCCCATTTTTAGGCATTTTGGGAAAAAAGGGCGTTTTGCCGAAATTAAACACTTCCTGACAAATTGTCCATCAGCTAATAATTCAAGGTTTGTGAAGAAATAATTAAATAACTAAATGTCGCTTTTTGACGAAATCTCATTCAAAAAATGAGTAGGTTTTGTATTTAATTTTGACAAATTAAGCAAATAAAATTCTGCTGTACCTGTTTTATTACTGCTTTAACAAAACGGCATCTCTTCGTGGAGAGTGTGCGACTTTTAAGAGATTCACAACAGAAATATCAGATGAAGCCAAACTGCCAAACACACTAATGTGTCACATGGTCACACGGACCTACCTTGATTTGTCATGGCCACATTGCCAAACTTGTGCGAATATTGAAAAAATAGAGTAAACTTTTAAAATATGCAATTCTTTGCCATGCGGAGTTAGTGTGTGTTCTTGGTTAATTAAAGCACACCCTTAAAGGTATCCTTAAGCAGTGTTTAGACGATGGACAACATTAAAAAAAGTTACAAAACAAAACAATCCTCCTTCCTTCCTGAAAGTCTGTGAAATGTTCACGAAAAATAGCACATACATTTGTATAATTTCAGGCAGTTGTAGTTGGAAGTAGTCTCTGCTATTTCAGACATTGACATTTGCTTGTAGTAATTTAAATCTTCGGAATAGTTTGGTACAGTCCAACTCTGAAACGCCATGTCTGGAAAAGGTACGTGTTAACCACTGATCTCTATATAAAAACTGGATAGCGGATATGCATACAACATTCACACAGAAGACTTTGCATATTGACCAATTCGCCCCCGGTCTCACGAAGATGGCAGCGTATAATACGAACGTTCTACGTGTAAATACGCGCGCGTTGTATCAACAGTTGACGCGGATTTTGGTCACGTACACATATTATGATGTTCTAAAAGTGACACATTTCCGTAGTGATTATCATTGCAAAACGCCGAAAAAGTGATATTTGCGGTATGTTAGTAACCACGACGTTAAAAAAAATTGTAGTTAACCTTGGTCAGTGGTGGTGGTCAAAATATAAGTCAAGTGAACCGCGACGTTACAAAAGACATCATGCTGTCTATAAAAACGGCAACTTGTCCTTTGTAGATCACCAGCCGGTCTCACCAATATGGCGTCAAATTCGTACATTGTGCGGCTCTTTATTAGCTATCCAGTCTTTATATAGAGATCAGTGGTGTTAACCCATGCATCCCTGTACCGCGTCAGTCTGCAGAAAATTACTGCAACTCTATGTAAGGTACTGCCCCAAACCACGGAAAGTTCTTTTTTATTATCAGTTTCAGCAGGGAATCCTCTTAAATGTAGTATAATGTAATACAAGCGTTAAGGTTAATTCTGTCTCTCCCTGTCGGAGTGCAGTAAAGAGGGGAGATGAACCAGAAGCCGTGCCAGCTCAGAGGGGTACTGAAGAGCTTACCCGCGACTACAAACCGCCCAAAGAAGTGGACTTGCAGACGCTTCAAGAACTTGACGCCGATGATGAAAGTCTGGTCAAGTACAAGCAAACTCTACTGGGTAACACTGCAGATGTTTTAGGTACTGTGTAAATACATTCAAGCAAAAAAAGAAGAACAAGACAAAGTCTATATCTGTCTATATATATAGGACCTTTCAGCGTTATGATTTTGTTACTGGTTTATGCTTTTCTGTGGAAGTGTATAATGCGTGTAAATGATCAAAATATAAAAAGAAAATCATGTTTTGGATGACGTTATAACGAGTCACAACTTTCTAACACAATTGTGCTGATAGTTTTGACATAACTAACTTGTTACAAAACAATTTTGATTGAGCATGTTGTGTTCGTGAGATATGATTATAATCTTCAACATTTCAATGATCTGAATAAAATCACATTATGACGTCATAATAATCTCATTTCAATTTTCGTCTATAACACATCCCTGTCCATGTACCTTCAAGGTTTCAACCCAATCGAACTTGTAGTTCTCTAGATATGAAACTTAAAATCTTCTTTAAGATGACGTCACCTGTTTGGTTTATGTTAATTCGAAAGCGCCCGCCTATGTGCGGCTGTGCGCTATATCTCTTTTGTTGCTGGCACAAAATGGATAAGCCAGTTTATAAATACGTATACATGTGCTTTAGATGACCTTTTTAATTCCTTAAATTTCAGATGAAGGCGGACCAAATGTACTATTGAAGGCCATGGTATTTGCTCCAGTAGACCACGAGGAAACTGTTCTGGATCTGACAGGTAAACGAAAACACAGGGCAGTTCCACAGTTATATTTATAGAGGGGGGTCTTTCGTAAACTCTGTGCTGTCATTCTATAAATCCAAAGCATTTAGGGTTGATTTTTCGGGGACGTCTCTATAGTCCGAAGTCCCATTGGTCCGAAGTCCCATTGGTCCGAAGTCCCATTGGTCTATACGTTCCATTGGTATAAACGTCCCATTGGTCCGACGTCCCATTGGTCCGAAGTACCATTGGCCCGAAGTCCCATTGGTCCGAAATCCCATTGGTCCGAAGTCCCATTGATCCGAAGTCCCATTGGTCCGAAATCCCATTGGTCCGAAGTCCCATTGGTCCGACGCCCCATAGGATTAGGGTTAGGGTTAGAGTCAGTCAACCTGAACAAGTGGAACTACACAGTATTGTGACGAAACAGGGGACATGTATATGAAGACTTGTGTAGGAGTCTAAGTCCTAGGAATTATTTATGCGCGTGATCTAGGACATTTGGTGCGTGCTTATAATGCCAAAGTGCGCGTGGACCAATTAGCAATAAATTGTTCTGCGTGATCAGGAGATTAATAATTCATGGTGTACAGTGACCAATCAGCAACGCGTATTGTGAAGGCTGTGCGCGAATTAGCATGCTTTAGCGTGGGGTCCTGAGATCATCTCGTGAGTTCGCAAGATGACGTCAATGTAGTAGGAACGCGTTCTGGTGCTGTTGCCAAGTTGCAAGAAGCCAAGCTTCAGGGTTCAGGGACGAGTCAAGTCACGGTACCGTTGCTGGGGGCTTCGTTGCTGTTACGTACTCCCCGGTCGGGAGTAGGAGCTCATCTCTGATGGTGGACGCTCTGGTGCGGCCGGGTTCGGGAGTTGTAGCCCCGGGTTATTAGCAGTAAGCTAAGTGTTATCTAATATATGTTGAGGGAAGTTGTAGCTCAAGGTCTGTTATTTAGTGTCGGCTGTCTAAGATAATTGGGGTCAAAGATTTAGATGGAATCTAGTAGGGAAATTAAGACTGATTATTGTGTCTTGATTAATGCTAGAACAAAAGGGCTAGGAGTTGTACAACTTGGTTTGAGAGGCTAGTGAGACTGTGATTCGCTGGTAGATTGCTTGTCGTGGGTTGGACACCATTCGGTGGGGTTTTACGACTGAGGCAATCATTGCCGTAACCATTGGATTAGCTTGCCTAACGAGTTTACTCTTTGCCGTGTTCTGAGCACTTGTGAGGGTTACCTGTTTCATGTGAGATTTATTGCACGTAAGGTTTATATTGTATAACTCACTGTGAGGTTTACTGGTTTCCTGTGAGGGTTAATGGGACCGCTCGACCGTGTGAGGGTTATTTGGATTACAAAGTACAGCCTGCTCTGACGATAAATCGTGTTGAGGGTTACCTTTCTTGTGCGAGGGCTATATGTACATCGGGCTCATAGTGTAAATTGGGTTGAGGGTTACCTTTCCTCTGTGAGGGTTATTGGGACAGCTCAATCTGTGTGAGGGTTATTGGAACTGTGATAATAACAGGGATTATACTTGTATAAGTTTATAATCATGTGGTGCAGTTGACCACGTGAGGGTTACCCAAGGCTAAGTTTACTACAAAGGGTGCAGTAACTGCAAGTGACCCTTGTTATAACTATTCTTGAATAAATCCTATTGATAATCGTCTTTGGAATAACTCGTCTATGTGAGGGTTACTCAGGTTCACCTTGAGGGTTACTAGGTTCACTGTGATGGTTACCAAGTTCACTGAGGGTTACCTAGGTCTGTTGTGAGGGTTACCTGAGTTCACTTTGAGGCCTATCGTCGCTACTTGTCTTGCTCTATTTACATTCAATGAATTACTCAATCACAAAACGATGGTTAATTTCCACCAAACGAACAGCCCCTAGGCTTAGTCCACCGTTCGTTAATTGTCCCCCCTTTCGTATGGGTAGCCGCTTACCCGTTCGTTAGGCTAATAAATATTTTTGTGGGATAATTGGTGTGGGTTGGAGTCCCGGGATAAGTAAGACCAGTCCCCTCGGGTTCCCGCCAACACCCGCCGGTTCCGCCACAAATGGTGTCAGGATCGGTTCCGCCACAGTATTCTGTTTCGGACCAATGGGACTTCGGACCAATGGGAATTCGGACCAATGGGACTTCGGACCAATGGGACTTCGGACCAATGGGACTTCGGGCCAATGGGACTTCGGACCAATGGGACTTCGGACAATTGGGACTTCGGACCAATGGGACTTCGGACCAATGGGGCTTCGGACTATTTTTCTCACAGAAAATCTCTTGAAATTAAGCGCACATTCTACAAAAAGGGCAACAAAACCAACTTTTATTGGTCTGGCAATGTTTTTGTTATTAGTAGGCATAACTCACGTTACCAGAAAAGGACAAAGCAAAACAATTATGTTGCACCACACTGCTCCATGTACGGCGAAGTGGTTGTCGGCGAAGTGGACATTTAGCGGTCGGTCGGGTGTAAGTCATGTGCAAGCTGCCAGTTCAATTATCAAAAAAACAATCGTAAACTCTCTAGAGGGATATTAATATTGGTAACTTACGTTATGGTAGGTATCTCACAATGCAGTCTGTCCACGTTGGCAAATATATAATATTTTGTTTGTAACGATATTCCCAAAATTGGTATAGAGAGGACATGAACGACAAATGCATTACAATGCGCCCTGAAAATCGCCAAGTTTGCATAATCGTCGGTTGTAAAGACCGCCCCCATTGGAAGATGGTATACCAGCCCCTCCCCCACCATTTTCTGATATTACGGATGCCAAAAAATGCCCGGAAAAAAAGTGTGTACATTTTAGCATGGATGTGCGAGTGTCCCATGTTGCCCCCCCCCCACATCAACAAAAACAATACTAAAAGCCGACCCCCCCCCAAAAGGCTATTCGCATAAAAAAATGTACCTTACTTCTCTGCCTTAAAAAAAGAAACTCACATTACATGTAACACTTTGTATGTGAAAAAGGTGCCTAAATAACTTCTAAACGGCCATATTTTTTTTAACAACCCTCCCCCTCCCCCAAAAAATATTTAACAAAAATGCAGTTGACCATATTCTCACTTCAGTCTCCCCTTAAAAAAAAATGGACCCGCAGGTGCCTGCCTAGAAGTTTAACCCTTGTTACGCCACACTGTTAAGGACTTAGCCTTGGCATTATCGCAACAAATGCAAGTGATCCTATGTGGCTTTAAACTATGTTGTCTTCTTTTGAAATTGTTTTGTTTTCCCAATTTTCACTTGGATTGTCACACTTTTTTTCATCCTCTTTGTTTTGTTCCAAGGTGATCTTTCTAAGTTTAAGGAGAAGCCATTTGTGGTTAAGGAAGGCATCTCCTACAGGTTTGAAGTCAAATTCAGGGTGAGCTAAGTATACCTAGTACTTTACATTAAGTCAGTAACAACCAGATTGCTTTGGGATTGTCATATTCTTGCTAAGGCCAAAAAAAAAAGTCTCCGGTTTCTGGCATGTTCAAAGGTGATATGTCTCAATTGAAGCAAAACCCAATTGTGGTTAAGGAAGGCGCCGAGTACAGGATTAAACTCAAGTTCAGGGTGAGTTGATTCTAATTTATATTGTCAGTGCCTGCCTTTCAAGAATTGCATCAATGGAAATGCAACAGCCACATTATGAATCTCGCTATTGTGCGTAGCATGAAGATTAAAATCAAATTTAGGATTAATAAAATCAAATTCAAGGTGAGTAGATTCTATTATATCGGAGCCTGCGTTTGAAATATTGAATCATGGAAAACACACCAACCAGAATATTTTGGGGATTATGTTCTTGCTAATGTGCAAACCATGGGGCATACTTGGAATTTTTAAAAGGGAATATATACACCTTAATCATTTGCAACATAAAAAAAATAAAAATCGTAGTCCAGGGCCCATGCGTCATGTGTAATCATTGCACCTGGTGTGCTGTCATTTTCAAGAAAAGTTGATCATTTTGTACTGCCCATCATTGGAAAAAATACTATTTTGGTTCAAATACTGCCCCCATGTTAACAAGTTTAATAAGTCCACATTTTGTTTGAAGTTACACATCCGTGAACGGTTTCTTTCAGCATCTGCATGTATAAACACAAACTTTAACAGGTCAGTTCAATGACGATATTTGCTGCAATATACTCCGCCCAACTACATCCTTTCTGAAAAGTACAGCAAAAGCAAAAGTTGTGTATTTCCTTTAACTCCCAATGCCGAGATAACGCCCTTTACCTTTCAGGCGGCTTGGCTGAACTTGCCATGAATTAGCTGCTTTGCCATCAAATAGGCATCAAATGGTCATCAAAAGAGTAGCAATTTGAGCAAAGTTAATGAAGAAAAACATTAAAGGCGTACATTAATCAGTCATCAAGAAACATATAATTGATGTAAAAATTATGACTGCTGATGTTCATCTGAAGCACATGGCATTTTTTAGGCATCAATATAAGGTATCGGGAAGGCATCAGAAGTCATCACTGAGCATCAGGCATCACAGGCAGGTATCAAACAGGCATCAAACGGCCATCAAACGGCCATCAAACAGGCATCGATCAGAAGTCATCATTGACTGTCAGGCATCAAAGGGGCATCAAAGAGGCATCAGAAAGGCATCATTAGTCATCACTGACCATCGAGCACTGAGGAATAAAGAGGCATCATAAAACCTGACTGGCCTTCGAGCATTGAGGCATCAACGAGGCAGCAGCAAGGCATCAAAATTAAGTCATCACTAGCCATCAGGCATCAAAGGGGCATCAAAGAGGTATCCGGAAATCATTAAAAGTTATGACTGAACATCGAGGAATTGAGGCATTAAAGAGGCTCGATCAGCAAGGCATCAGAATTAAGTCATCACTTGCCATCAGGCATCAAAGGTGTATCAAAGAGGCACCAGAAAGGCAGCATAAAGGCAGCAGAAGTCATGATTAACCATCGAGCGTTGAGTCATCCAAGAGGCATCAGCAAGGCATCAGAAGTATGTCATCACTAGCTATCAGGCATCCAAGGGGCATCAATTAAAGAGGAACCAGGTATTAGATATTATGACTGACAATTTAGCATTGACGCATCAAAGAGGCATCAACAATACACATTAGCGTTAAGTCATCACTAGCCATCAGTCATCAAAGTGGCATCAATGAGGCACCAGGAAGGCATTCGAGGTCATGACAGACCATCAGGCATCAGCAAGGCATCACGAAGGCATCATAAGTTATGACTGACCATCGAGCATTGAGGCATCAAAGAGGCATCACCAAGGCATCAGACATCAAAGCAGCACCAGGAAGGCATTAGAAGCTACGACTGACCATCGAACATTAAGGCATCATGGAATTTTGCGTCGGGTGATATAAATCAAATTAGGTTTGCCATTCGTGCATTTATACGTCGGTGAAGGGCAAACTAATTTGATTTATATCACCCCGACGCAAAATTCCATCTTATAATAGTTTATGCGGTACCCGCTGCTATGTACATCAGATTCGAACCAGCCAACCGATCCCGTTAGCTCGGTCGAGTGGTAGGACACCTGCAAGGAAGGTATCAGAAGTCACGACTGACCATCGAGCATTGAGGCATCAATGCGGCATCACCAAGGCATCAGAATAAAGTCATCTCTAGCCATCAGGCATCAAAGGTGCATCAAAGAGGCACAAGTAAGGCAATAGAAGTCACGACTGACCATCGAGCATTGAGGCATCAATGAGGCACCAGCAAGACATCAGAATAAAGTCATCTCTAGCCATCAGGCATCAAAGGGGCATCAAAGAGGCACAAGTAAGGCAATAGAAGTCATGACTGACCATCGAGCATTGAGGCATCAATGAGGCACCAGCAAGGCAGCAGAATAAAGTCATCTGTAGCCATCAGGCATCAAAGGGGCATCAATGAGGCACCAGTAAGGCAATAGAAGTCACGACTGACCATCGAGCATTGAGGCATCAATGAGGCATCACCAAGGCATCAGAATAAAGTCATCTCTAGCCATCAGGCATCAAAGAGGCTTCAAAGAGGCACCAGTAAGGCAATAGAAGTCATGACTGACCATCGAGCATTGAGGCATCAAAGAGACATCAGTATTAGGCATCAGAATTAAGTCATCACTAGCCATTTGGCATCAAGAGGCATCAGGAGGCATTAGAAGGCATTAGAATACATCAAAGTTATATACAGATTATTTAGAAAATCTATAGCTGGGGAATATCATCCAAAAGACTTTACACCGAAAGCGAAAGATCAATATATATTGAGATATTGAGAGATCAATATTCAAAAAGGAGTCAAATAAGACAATTGTGTACAGTATTGCATAAACTCTTCAGTGCCGCAAGCCCTATTTCGATAAATTGATGTATCTCACTTTATAAGGACATTTTGAGAAAAAGTAACTTAAATATTTAACCTATTTGCAGTGTGTTTTGGGGGGTTTGCAAGACTGCCAAGCTGTCTTTTTTTTTTGATGTCCTGGCAGCCATGATGATGTTATTTTTTGTTACTTGCATATTTTACGGGTTTGATATTTTGAAACTATGTAAAGGTTTGTGATGATACATCAATTCATTAAAAAAGACTAATAATTAAAAGTTTTGATTTGTCGTGTAATAATGATCCAAACAACGCAAAGAAGCTAAAAGGACAGAATAAAACGTGTTAACGAATAAGAGAGCAAACAGAGTATAAGACATCATAGAAGATGATGAAGTGAAAATGGAAGCGGGCAGGGCATGTTATGCCCTGAACAAATGACAACAGATGGACAAAGCTGTGCAATGGAGACCAAGAGAGACAGTTCATGTATTTGCAACGTTAATACCATCCGTGTAACATATTTCCCCCCATATTTGGGTATATTTGTTGTTTTTTTATTTTGAAAAAAAGGTGATTCTACTTGCACAGCCTTCCTTTATCAACATTTTTCTAAAGCATATAAGTTACTGAATAATTATGAGGACGTAGTAACGATCCAAAATTGCTACTATTATACCCAAAAGTTGCGAATTTACCTGGCTCCAGATATCTTCAAGTAGTCTTCAAGTAGTCTTGCCGAACCTGAAGTACATGTTATTTAGGGAAGGGTGAAGTACGATCACTAAAATACTTGTTTTTTCTTAAAAATAGAAGAATATACCGAAATATGGGAATAAATATATAATATCTGTCTGTCTTTCTGTCTGTCGTGCTGTCGGGCTTGTCTGTCTGTCTGTCTCTATGTAATCTATGTAATCTATTTAATCTATAATCTATGTACTCTATGTAATCTATGTAATCTATCTAATCTATGTAATCTATCTAATCTATCTAATCTATCTAATCTGTCAAATCTGTCTAATCTATCTAATCTATCTAATCTATCTAATCTATCTAGTCTTATCTTATCTCATCTGATCTGTCTATCTTTTTATCTATCTATCTACCTTAAAAATTAAGGGTGGCATCCACCTATTTTTTTCTTCTCCATCCTTTAACTAACTGATCTGACATGGTTGCCTGCTTTCACCACAAAATGCCGTCCAAAGTGTAATATTCCACTTTGGCTGGTATATGGTCCATGCACTATACAGAGGTCGAGCGTGTGGCACAGGTTAAATATCTGGGTTCCCTCAAGACAACGAACGGCGTCTGCTCAACAGACATCAAGAGCAGAATAACAATGGCAAAGAAGCGCACACTGGGCGAGGTGCCCATCTGGAAAGATAGAGGTGTCACTCCAGGAAAGTCAAACTCCATATAGTATGTGCCCTCATCTGGCATGTCCTAAAATACGAGCTGCAGAGAAACGCGCTCTAGGGCTGTTAAAATGTGGGTCTATCGCAGGATTCTCCGCTTTACCGGGAGAGACAAACGGACTAATGACAGCATCCTCTAGGAGCTCAGCACCACAAGAACCCTGCTCGCCAATGTCAAAACCACGACACAGCTTCTTTGGCCACGGTGGTTTGTCTTGGGACATAATTGCTGGATACCATCCAGGAAGAGGCAGAGAGTCCGGCAATGGCGACAGTATATAGCTGACATCCGCAACGGGACAGGTCTGTCGATTGGGGCTGCATCCCGATCGGGCAAGGAGAAAACATCTTGGAGGAATCTGGTGCGGTTGGCTGCCAGAGACGGGGAAGGCTAATCTCCGTTAGCGGAGGCATACAGAAGATCAAGGATGAGAGCGGCACAGGCTCTCGCCATCTTGGGAAGGCCTTCACCTTGCAGTGGGCAGATAACGGTTGAGAATGATAATGATGATTGTTCTAGGATCCTGTCTACTTGGCATCCGCACAGGATGCAACTTCTCACTTCATTGACTTCGCCTTTTGCTACTTAAGTATTCACTTTCTTAGAGTTTAGGCACTCTCCTAAAGACGGTCAGAGCATACTGACCGGAACGTCGAGTTTATACCTCTGGTTCTTTTCAGAACCATTCTCTTAGTTGAGAAATTATTCGCACATGGTGTTTCCGCAAACCTTTCATTATTTAGTATCTCCACCATGCAAAGCCTCAAATCTTACTGATAATGATGATGATGACTTCTGCACTCAGGCGTGCGGTCCGAACAGAATAGACTTAAAGTAAGATTTTTCGTGATTCTTGAATTGTTGTCTTCGTTTTTGGTCTGTATCCAATAAGATCCAACGTGAATTTGTCTCTGGACTGCGGTATTTTCAAGCTATTTACAGAAAGGGCATCAGAGGTGAGTGAATGTACGGTGTTGCATTTTGATTTTAGTCACGCAATATCCAGTCCAAAGGTCTTTCACAAGCTGTTGAAATGACCTCTGACTAATGCAATCTTTTGTTATTAGTCATCCTCTACTACTTGTGACCAGATTTTAAAATGTATATGTGATTTTTTTGTGAATGGACTTGTAATGTGCTGAACTTGAATAGAACACTGCATGGGTGTGCTTTTTGTGAGAAAAACACCCGTAGTACAGGGCAACCATCTTTTTTTTGGACCCTCCAAAAAGTCTCAATGTGACGCGACATGGTGCCCTAATTAATAGCTGCCTTTTCTTTGTTTGTGCTGAGGAACCATCGCAGTTAAGGGTATTGCTTAGGGATGCAAAATCCAAGATCACTTGCAAATCTACTTTAATTAATGCTGAAAATGGATAGAACAAAATAGGGTGTAGGGAATTTCTAGAAATGCTTGAATTTTAAGTTCTAAATAGGCTAGAAGGATGTTCTGGCAATATTGAAGACCGTCCACATTGAAACACAAAATATCCAAAAACAATGTGCCCAACCTGAAAACTGATTGAAAATTTTCATTACAAATTGCTGAGTCATGTACCCCAAACCCCAAAGCGCAGCCACTGCGTACCGTGTACATAGTTCAATTGATCCTCATCAAACTCTTCGTAACTTACGATGCATCGCAGCGCTGCGACCACTGATCTCTATATAAAGACTGGATTGCGGATATCCATACACCAGTCACACAGTATATTTTGCATATTGACCAGTTCGCCCCCGGTCTCACGAAGATGGCCGCGTATAATTACAAACGTTCTACGCGTATATATCGCGCGCGTTGTATGAAGAGTTGACGCGCATTTTGGTCACGCACACGTATTATGATGTTCTAAAAAGGACACATTTCCGCAGTGATTATTATTTCCAAAACGCCAAAAAAGGAACTGCGGCATTAAAGCTATAGTCCATCATTTTGCAGCTATCCGAAAAGTAACTGGCAAAATTATTGTTGAAAAACATACTTGGTTGAAAGATAGTAAGGAGACTAAACTTCTTGTGAAATTATTCTTTCTGGCAAGCTGTCATTTTGAAGAAATTGACGAAAGAAGGCCTTCTTAAGACGCACCGTTGGAACATTTAATTAGTAGTTCGTTTTTGTTATTCGGCGAAGCGCGCGCAAGCATTTGCACGACGCACACGCGCGCGCAGTTGCTATAATTCGTCGGATTGATGCGCGACATCGCGTAGCTGCAATCGGCTCAGTGAGAACGTGTCTCGGACGCTGAATTCAGGCCCAATTCAAAACATGATTCAGCAACTTTTGATTTAAAATTGAGATCCTAGAATGCTGTTTTTCTCGGAATGTACAGCTGAAGCTGATCTGAAACTTCATCAAGTTAGTTGTTCAGCACCCTTCTTTAGATTTTGAGCACTTTTGGTGCCTCAAACGAACAAAATGCATAAATTACAAATGATGGACAATATCTTTAAAAAGAAGTAAACCACGACAAAAGAAAATTGTAAATCGTGGTCAGTGGTGGTTGTCGAAATATAAATCAACTGAACCGCGATGTTACAAAAGTATTCATGATGCCTATAAAGACGGCAACTTGTCCTTTGTAGATCACCAGCCGCGGTCTCACTGGCCTCACCGATATGGCGTCAAATTCATTCATTTTGCGGCTCTCTATCCGCTATCTAGTCTTTATATAGAGATCAGTGGCTGCGACGCGTCGTATCCCTACGATGCGTCACAGCTACGACGCGTCCTGCGATCCATTTCACAAAACACGTCGTAAGTGCGATGCGTCGCATGTGTATTTATAGCACAACTCGGTGACTGTTTTATGTATTCAGTAATCAGCGTACAGTAAATAGTCGTCTGATATTCAACAAAGAGTCGTCGGATCTCAGCTCGAAATTTGTTAAAACGTAAAACAAAATGGCCGTCGTGAGATGCAATTTTGAAGGAAAACAAGCTCTAAGTGGACTGTATAGCTACTTTGAAAATTTCAAATCAATATTCCAGTCTAATTCATAATTATTTAATGAATTTTCTATTGACAATTTTACACACATTGCCTCGGTATTATAATCTACTTTATGTAATGTTTGTGGCATAAAACTGGCTAAAAAGGACTCTTCTTATTTTGCGATGACTACTAGACACGTCATAATTTGCGACGTGTTTTAAGCTCTTGTCAAGGAACTTACGACGCGTTCAGCACATCGCAACAACTTTCGTGAATAGGATGATACGACGCGTCGCGAGTTGCGACCACTGCACCAGATTTCACAAAGCGCTGCGACGCGTCGCAACTCGAGTTACGACGTGTAACACGTCGCAACTCGCGACGCGTCGTATCTTCCATTTCACGAAAGTTGCCATGTGTTGAACGCGTCGTAAGTTCCTTGACAACGGTTTAAAACGCGTCGCAAGTTACGACGTGTCTAATAAGAAGAGTCCCTTTCTAAGCCAGTTTAATGCCATAAACATGACAAAAACGAGATTCACGGCCACCATTTTGTTTTACATTTTAACAAATTTCGAGCTGAGATACGACGAGTCTTTGTTGAATATCAGACGACTATTTACTGTACGATAGCTATATACATAAAACAGACATCGAGTTGTGCCATAAATACATCTGCGACGCATCGCACTTACGACGTGTTTCGTGAAATGGATCGCAGGACGCGTCGTAGCTGCGACGCATCGCTGCTATGCATCGTTAAATACGAAGAGTTTGATGAAGTCGGTCGCTTGCACCCTTGTTATTTCATGACTCTTCTTATTTTGCGATGACCACTAGACACGTCGTAACTTGCGACGTCTTTTGCCGTTGTCAAGGAACGTTCGATGCGTTCAACACATCGCAACTTTCGTGAAATCGACGCGTCGCAGCGCTTCGTGAAATTGGGTGCTGAATGCGACGTGTTACACATCGTAACTCGAGTTGTATCACACACAAGGAACGTCAAGGAATCAAGGAAATGTATCACACACAAGGAACAGTGCGCGTCAACCAGCGAAATGTCCCGCCCATGGGACGTTGTTGCTAGGTAAAATGACGCCCTCTTTGTTAGCGCACGGAGCCCATCCCCAAGAACACATCACGACAGGGGATCGACAAGTGGAAAATAACAAACCTATAAGCTTGCATACTTAAGCAGGGCTCGAAAGGTTCACGGCTGGTCAGTTGGACATTGCAGTCAGGCAGTCCAATTAATCATTTTCAGTCGAGCTGGTAATAAAGCTGGTCAGTCGGTCGGTCGGTTGGCTGGCTCTTCAAATCCAGGTAATGCAAATAACATGTACAGTTTGAGTAATGACTGGAAAGCTAATTTCATAGAAGGCAATTTTAGATTTAAAAAAGTACTAAAATTGCTCAAACCTTTCAAAGAATATTACCATTTAAATACGGTGACCATAAACTTAAAATGCTATTTCAAGAATAGTCGTCACAATTGTCTTCAAACATCATCAGCGATAAAACCTAAGTTTAAAACTTAAAAATATTTCACAAAGTTCTTTTGAAGGCCCGTCTTCCTTGTTTTATTTTAAAGTGGATTGTAGAAGTGATATTGTTTGCCTAAGCAGGGTTGTTAGTAAAGATATTGTGTACTAAAGTTGTTGACAGTTAAAACAAGTATTCCGTGTCATTATCTATGTTGTTCCAAACAGGACACAATATATTCCTCTCTTTTTTGGACGAAACGCTTTTTAGGGTCATTGCGTTTAAATGGTGATATAGGCCTATTCTACGAACGGATTATGCAATTTCATTTTTTTTTATCTTAAAGCAGTTTCTGAAATTGGCTTTCCAGTCATTATTATTATTTTCGGTGCTACAAATTTTTACTATTTTTTTTTGGGGGGGGGGTGGATTTCGCTTTTTTGACTCACCCTGCATAAGCAAGAGTTGTAATGAGTCACTGATTTTAGTGACTCGAGTCGAGTCGAGTCGAGTCATTTTAAAGAAGTGACTCGAGTCGAGTCAAGTCATTAGGTCAAGACAGTCGAATTGAGTCGAGTCGAGTCACAGTGTGTGGTCGAGTCGAGTCGAGTCGAGTCGAGTCAATTATTTAGCTTGAGTTAATTCGAGTCACAGATATTTGAGCACTATACAATAAATAAACACAAGAGAGAAAGTCATTTTTTGACTTTTTAAATTTTACATTCGGGCTACTGCTAAGGGGTGCCAGCTGATCGTCATTCAACTAATGGGGACACTGATCAAACCACGTATGTACATGTATATGTATACATTATTCGCGAACATTCTATCGCGACGCGAACAAAAACCGGCACCGGCGTAAGTCATTGCAAATATTTTTCGCAAAGTTTTGCTTATGTTTTTGGGACTCGAGTCTCAATAGCTTTCCTCGAGTCGAGTCCAGTCATTCTGATGAGGGACTCGAGTCGAGTCGAGTCATTTGCTCGTAAGGACTCGAGTCGAGTCGAGTCATTTGCCCTTAGGGACTCGAGTCGAGCCGAGTCACCAAAAATTGTGACTCGAGTCGGACTCGAGTCGAGTCATTACAACTCTGGCATAACCCCAATCAACCACTTCTTCTTTGCAGTGGACAAGCACAATTTCATGGTTGGAAGTTACGGGCCCAAAACGGAAGAGCAAATCTTCCAGACTCCTGTGGATGAGTTACCCACAGGTATGCTAAGCCGTGGTGTCTACTATGTCAAGAGTAAATTCACAGACGATGACAAGAATATCTACTTAGAGTGGGAGTGGAGTTTCTCCGTTAAGAAAGATTGGGAATAAGATTATAGTGATGATTTCCTACAAAGGAAATTGGTCTATTGGAAGTGCGGTTTACTTGTAGATGATGCTGTTGGTTTTTGAGGGGGTACATCTTGAATGTGAAATTCTTAATTGAATTTATGTTATCATGGTTCAGCAAGTATAGGGATTATGTTAGTTAAATGTATGCCACAACATATACAATGAACATGTAATTGATTTTTTTCCCAAAGTGGCACTTTTTTTTGATAGAATTAATTGTGGCATTAGTCATCAGCATTGCCAATGATGACTTTTGTTAGTCTCTCAGAAAAAGGAACTGCACGTTTCCCCCAAAAATGTGTACATGTATATATGGATGCCATCATCTATGTACAGAACAAAACAAATGACGTATATACTTGTTTTGTATGAACATTGCCTTTTCTCAAAGTTTATCAGAGCAACTTGTACAACTCTTTCATTTTGTGGAAGTCTATAAAACAACGCATTTATTAGGAAATACATTTTGATGATGCTATTTGTTGTAATCGCTTATTAGGTTACTTTTGGGAATTAATGATACATGTTGGTTGTATAGCAGGCTTTATTTTATCTTTGCAGCCTGCCTCAGGCTGTAATTAGACTAGTTTGCCATAGATATTTTCTGTTGTTATATTTTAATTGTTAAAGGTTTGGTTTAATATGTGGTTTTGCATTAATAGGTGCATAATATGATGTTATGTTTCAGCAATGATGTATGGCTTGTTTGCCAATAGTAGTGATCTGGTGTCTTCTATGTTGTCATCTAATTCATGGAGATTTTGACCAAGGGCTTTGGGAACCTGGTAACATAAAGCCACCAGTATTACGACAGTTGCATGCCTACCATTCGACAAGCTATTTTTGTCAGCACTAGAATGTAGTTTCTTTAATGAAAGAATGGAATAAATTACCTCATCAAATAACGATCAGCCCATGTTGGCATAAATCTCAAGATGAGGACAAAAAACGAGGACCAAAATGACACGTTATCTGAAAGCATCCCAGGGCGGATCCAGAACACAATTTTTTGGGGGGCCAAAAAAAAGTTTGGTCCCCCAAAAAGTGGGTCAAACAAATTACGGCTTGGGGTTCGGGGCCCGCTTAAGGGCCCCGAACATTTTTTTGGATTCTAGATGCTCTGTGGTGCGATCTGAGGCAATTTCTGACCACTTTAACCAATGGTTTTTTTTGAGGAAAAGATGGTGGGGTACACATTGCCTGCCTTTATTGCGATGTCACATGACTTCCAAAAAAAAAAAAAAATTGGTTTCGTTTTTTTTTTGGGGGGGGGGGGGGCATGGCCCCCTTTGCCCCCCCTGGATCCGCCCTTGAAAGCATCTGTGTACTTTAACAATGTAGTAGTTTCCATTTTGGATTAGCGAAGCCCCCTATACCTTGGAAGTAAACCAGAGGCATGCGTATTGATTCCTGTGAAGCCCTTTCAAAGAAGTCGTCTGTTAATGGGATAAGCCATTTGCATTCTGCACACAAATAGTAATGTTATATATTTCACTAGGTTAGTTTTGAATCAATATCAGGTACAATGTAGAATCATTCCACATTCATAAATACCTCAGACAGTTTAGCTATTCCTATTGGTCGAGAGCCCGTCACGTGGCCGGTCTTAAACGGATGATAAAGACATGGCTAGCTGGTCTTAAACACTTTTCCAGTGTCACAATTAAATGTGGACTCCTAAAAATCCAGTGCCTCTTATCGTTTCATTGGTTGAACGTTCACAATCCTCACGTAGGCATGCGCAACACTACCACGGAGTCAGAATTTTATAGTTCTAAATTCAAAACGCAACGCGCCAGGTGCGTTCTGCGCGACATCGCGCAGAACATGATACGCGCGCGTCAATCTCCATATAAGGGTTGTTTACATCTTACTCGCCAGCTGAACACTCCATTATTTTGCAAGAGGGATGTTTAAAAAAGCATAAAGTGAATTTGAACAAAATCGGGATGTTTTGAACGAATTATATGATTTTTTCTTACCGAAAAGGTATACATGAATGGGAATAAATATGTGCTCCGTCGGTATTTATCACTTTGTTTAAGACCACTTAGAGTCTGGGTGCTGATAATTACCCTCGCCTCCGGCTCGGGTAATTATCAGCACCCAAACTCTAAGTGGTCTTAAACAGAGTGATAAAAACCTCCAGAGCACACATTTATTCCCTTATTGATACTTTGTCTACCATGTCTATATAGAAAGCATCTTGATTCTATAGTTAATTAAGCATACTCAGGAACAAGTCGGTTAGGGTCGGTAATGAGTAGCAGTTCAACTTTCAGGGGTGTTTTGTTTTGTTTGTTTAACGAAACCGTGTGCTTCCCGTCTACGTCATTGAACTTTAACCAAGTTGAAAAAAGTCGAACATTCCATTTTCAAAGTGCTGACTCAGTATCAGTACGAAATCCAATCAGCACCTGCAAAGTGTAACGTTATCCTATGATATTTAAAAACTACAAAAGTCTATGTTACACAAGGCTCTATACTGGGAAAAATCACCATCGTGCGCTTAACAAAAACAACTTACAAATACTTTTTATATCAAGTTATCTATATTGGGCCTTTTAGTTTTGAAAATAATTTCAACTGGATTCAAGTTTTCTGTGCCTCTTCTGTTAGATTAGCCTATATGACTTCATTGGATGCAGTCGCAAATGAAAAGAAAGTCAATGTCTACCTTAAGCCCCTGTCACACTTTCGCGTATCCTAATTTTTTATGAGTTCCTTATCAAAAATTTTCAATACGCAGCCGTACGCTCAAAACGTCGACATTTTTTGAATACTTTGACTTATGTGCGACGCACATCTAGCGTACAAGTAACGAATTCAGCGCATCAATTGCGTATGAGATGCGTATGAGTTGCGTATGCAGTGCACAACATTATTTTTCGGGCTGCGAATAGGTCAGTATGCAGTGCGCATGCTGAGCGTATTCCGGACGCACCCGACTTATGCCGACCGCATGCCTGACGCAATACGTCGGCTTTCGCTATGAGTTCGTTCAGCGTGCGTTGTATCTGCGCTGCAAGAACGCTATGAGTACGTCCAACTATAGGCGGCTCATATGCTGACGGGGTGCGTCCCGGGAGGTCAGCGTATTACTGCGTATGAACCATAGATATAGAATAAAAAAGACTAGATCGGCAGCGCGTCCACACGCGCCCATTCACTGTGCGATAAATCTCCGCCATTTTTGTTGTCTCTCGTGGACGCGCAACAAATTAACGTAAAGTAATTGAGCTAAATGTATCTTTCCTCCAGCACGTGACCAAGCTCAACGCGCGCGAAGCTAGAAATGCGCACCGAGTATTTACGCGATGCGTATACGCACGCTTACATGTTGGTGTGCCGCTTTTCATTTCGGCTATGGGATAATCAGCAGTTATTTTCTGCAAAATAAACCTGTTTTAAGACAACCAAAGCTAAGTAGGCCCTAGTCATAATCATAGCCATTCATGTTCAAAAGATACTGATTGAAATAAACAACAAGAGTAGACTGGTGTTTCAACATTATGGGAACGGTGTTATCTTATCTATGCTCTTGTGTTTTTATTAGCATTGAAGGTCTCAAGTACAGTAACAGAAAATAAACTCGCATTGTGCGCGTCAACGGCGTTGCGTTCGTCACGTCTAGCACGCAATTTGTATCTTTCCTCCAGCACGTGACCCTCCATGCAAGGCCGCGCGTATGCACGCGCTGCCGATCTAGTCTTTTTATTCTATATCTATGGTATGAACCGCTTATCCCCCACGAACACATAGCGTACTCGTACCGTGATCGACAGATGCGGGACCGATGCGCTGCGTATTTATAACTTATGACCTGCGTAACAGCGTACGCAGCGTAGTTTTGTGCATGCCCAAAACTATCTGGCGTACTGGGCCGTACTATGCGTATGCCTGCGTACATAAAACTTACACAAAAGGATATAGATGCATATGAGGTGCGTATTGTGCGTACGACTGCGTATGAAAAAAATGTCAATGCGCAACTCATAAGGAATTGGGATACGCAGAAGTGTGACAGGGCCCTTATACTCGTAATCATGTTTCAGTTTGGTACAGGAATGGATAAATAAATAAATAAATAATGCTTGTATCTTTTTGTGAGAGAGTGTTTTAATTTGTTCCATATAAGGTCTGCAAACATCTATTTAAAATCTGTTATTTAGGGACGCTAGTTTGGTGCACTAACAGCAACACCTCCTGCCCCTACATTTTCGATGCTGATAGTGGCGGGTATAATTACGGTCTACCCTTCGAGAACTGACCACTAGTTGGAAAGCAGATGAATAGGCCAACAAGCTGGCAAATCTGCAAGGCTTCAGACTTTAAACTTTTGGAGTGCGCGTCAGATGTAGGTACATAATGCCACTAGTTTCGTTTTTGTGCAGTAAATCTCTTAGCAAGGCCTGTCAGCGCCAGCCGACATGGCTCTCATGTATCGCAGTCTAAAGGTACCTTGACATGGATGGATTTCGACAAACTATAGCTTGTTAGAAAGCGGATGAATAGGCCAACAATCTGGCAAATCGGCAAGGCTTCAGACTTGAAACTGTTGGAGTGAGCGTCAGATGTATGTAAATGATGCCACTAATTTCGTTTTTGTGCAGTAAATCCCATAGCAGACCTGTCAGCGCCAGCCGGCATGGCTCTCATGCATCGCAGTCTAAAGGTACCTTATCATTAATTGTTTTGGACAAACTATAGCTTGTTGGAAAGCTGCTGAATAGGCGAACAAGCTGGCAAATCGGCAAGGTTTCAGACTTGAAACTTTTGGAGAAACCGTCAGATGTAGTACATGATGCCACTAGTTTTGCTTTTGTGCAGTAAATCCCATAGCAAGGCCTGCCGACATGTCAGGGCCAACTTGCATGGCTCTCATGTATCGCAGTCTAAAGGTACCTTAACAAGAATGTTTTTGAACAAACTATAGCCTGTTGGAAAGCTGATGAATAGGCCAACACGCTGGCAAATCGGCAAGGTTCAAACTTGACACTTTTGGAGTAAACGTCAGATGTAGGTACATGATGCCACTAGTTTTGTTTTTGTGCAGTAATCCTATAGCAAGGCCTGTCAGGGCCAACTGGCATGGCTCTCATGTATCGCAGTCTAAAGGTACCTTAACATAAATGGTTTTGGACAAACTATAGCTTGTTGGAAAGCTGATAAATAGGCCACTAAGCTGGCAAATCGGCAAGGATTCAGACTTAAAACATTTGAAGACGTCAGACGCAGTACATGATGCCACTAGTTTCATTTTTGTGCAGTAAATCCCATAGCAAGGCCTGTCAGCGCCAACCGGCATGGCTCTCATGTATCGCCGTCTAAAGTTACCTGAACATGGATTGTTTTGGACAAACTTATAGCTTGTTGGAAAACTGATGACTAGGGCAACAAGGTGACAAATCGGCAAGGTTTCAGATTTGAAACTTTTGGAATAAACGTCAAAATTAGTACACGATGCCACTAGTTTCGTGTTTGTGCAGTAAATCCCACAGCAAGGCCTGTCAGCGCCAACCGGCGTGGCTCTCATGTATCGCAGTCTAAAGGTACCTTAAGATGGATGGTTTTGGACAAACTATAACTTGTTAAAAAGCTGATAAATAGGCCAACACGCTGGCAAATTGGCAAGATTTTAGACTTGAAACTTTTGGAGTAACCGTCAGATGTAGTACATGATGCCACTAGTTTCGCTTTTGTGCAGTAAATCCCATAGCAAGTCCTGTCGACATGTCAGGGCCAACTGGCACGGCTCTCATGTATCGCAGTCTAAAGGTACCTTGACAAGAATGGTCTTGAACAAACTATAGCCTGTTGGAAAGCTGTTGAATAGGCCAACACGCTGGCAAATCGGCAAGGTTCAAACTTGACACTTTTGGAGTAAGCGTCAGATGTAGGTACATGATGCCACTAGTTTAGTTTTTGTGCAGTAATCCTATAGCAAGGCCTGTCAGGGCCAACTGGCATGGCTCTCATGTATCGCAGTCTAAAGGTACCTTAACATAAATGGTTTTGGACAAACTATAGCTTGTTGGAAAGCTGATAAATAGGCCACTAAGCTGGCAAATCGGCAAGGATTCAGACTTAAAACATTTGAAGACGTCAGACGCAGTACATGATGCCACTAGTTTCATTTTTGTGCAGTAAATCCCATAGCAAGGCCTGTCAGCGCCAACCGGCATGGCTCTCATGTATCGCCGTCTAAAGTTACCTGAACATGGATTGTTTTGGACAAACTTATAGCTTGTTGGAAAACTGATGACTAGGGCAACAAGGTGACAAATCGGCAAGGTTTCAGATTTGAAACTTTTGGAATAAACGTCAAAATTAGTACACGATGCCACTAGTTTCGTGTTTGTGCAGTAAATCCCACAGCAAGGCCTGTCAGCGCCAACCGGCGTGGCTCTCATGTATCGCAGTCTAAAGGTACCTTAAGATGGATGGTTTTGGACAAACTATAACTTGTTAAAAAGCTGATAAATAGGCCAACACGCTGGCAAATTGGCAAGATTTTAGACTTGAAACTTTTGGAGTAACCGTCAGATGTAGTACATGATGCCACTAGTTTCGCTTTTGTGCAGTAAATCCCATAGCAAGTCCTGTCGACATGTCAGGGCCAACTGGCACGGCTCTCATGTATCGCAGTCTAAAGGTACCTTGACAAGAATGGTCTTGAACAAACTATAGCCTGTTGGAAAGCTGTTGAATAGGCCAACACGCTGGCAAATCGGCAAGGTTCAAACTTGACACTTTTGGAGTAAGCGTCAGATGTAGGTACATGATGCCACTAGTTTAGTTTTTGTGCAGTAATCCTATAGCAAGGCCTGTCAGGGCCAACTGGCATGGCTCTCATGTATCGCAGTCTAAAGGTACCTTAACATAAATGGTTTTGGACAAACTATAGCTTGTTGGAAAGCTGATCAATAGGCCACTAAGCTGGCAAATCGGCAAGGTTTCAGACTTAAAACATTTGAAGACGTCAGACGCAGTACATGATGCCACTAGTTTCTTTTTTGTGCAGTAAATCCCACAGCAAGGCCTGTCAGCGCCAACCGGAATGGCTCTCATGTATCGCAGTCTAAAGGTACCTTAACATAGAAGCTTTTGGACAAACTATAGCTTGTAGGAAAGCTGATGAATAGGCCAACAAGCTGGCAAATCGGCAAGGTTTCAGACTTGACACTTTTGGAGTAAACATCAGATGTATTAGATGGTGCCTCTTGTTTTGTTTTTGTGCAGCAAATCCCACAGCAAGGCCTGTCGGCGCCAACCGGCGTGGCTCTCATGTATCGCAGTCTAAAGGTACCTTTACATGGATGGTTTTGGACAAACTATAACTTGTTAAAAAGCTGATGAATAGGCCAAGAAGCTGGCAAATTGGCAAGATCAGAGACAAAGTAACCAAATTGAGATGATTCAAAAGCGTGTCTGTAAATGCATTCTAGGCACACAGTTCACATCCTACCCAGATTCCTTGATGAAACTAGAACTTGAGCCTCTTCATGTAAGGCGACAGCAAATCTGCAGAGACTTTGGCACAAAAGCATGTACATCTCCGCAGTTCTCTGAGTGGTTCCCTCCCTCTGAGTACAAATCATCAATGACCCTCAGAACCCAAACTAAATTCAAACCATATGTGCAGCACCAACAGATTCAGAACTAGCCGCCTGCCTTACATGACTGAGTTGTTGAACAAGAAATAGTGCAATTACGGCCTCACCATCGTCAATCGTTAATCAATTTGTCTGTTGTACTGTATTTTTATATAACTAAATGTTTTATCTTCAATTTAAAAACTCTTATTATCCAATGTAAATGTAATATCCTGTTTTGGGGTTTTTTTAAAATAATTTTTTGTGTTAGCTGTCTTTTTTATTGAACACTGTAAATGTCATGTAATTCAGCATTTTGCTGCAATATGATTTTTATGAAATAAACCAATTACAATTACAAGATTTCAGACTTGAAACTTTTGGAGTAAACGTCAGATGTAGTACATGATTACACTAGTTTCGTTTTTGTGCAGTAAATCCTATAGCAAGGCCTGTCAGCGCCAACCGGCATGGCTTTCATGTATCGCCGTCTAAAGTTACTTGAACATGGATTGTTTTGAACAAACTATAGCTTGTTGGAAAGCTGATCAATAGGCCACTAAGCTGGCAAATCGGCAAGGTTTCAGACTTAAAACATTTGAAGACGTCAGACGCAGTACACGATGCCACTATTTTCATTTTTGTGCAGTAAATCCCACAGCAAGGCCTGTCAGCGCCAACCGGAATGGCTCTCATGTATCGCAGTCTAAAGGTACCTTAACATGGATGGTTTTGGACAAACTATAGCTTGTTGGAAAGCTTATTAATAGGCCAACAAGCTGGCAAATCGGCAAGGCTTCAGACTAGAAACTATTAGAGTAAGCGTCAGATGTAGGTATGTGATGATGCTAGTTTCGTTTTTGTGCAGTAAATCTCATAGCAAGGCCTGTCAGCGCCAACCGGCATGGCTCTCATGTATCTCATATATTCAACTCTTGAGACTTAAGGGTTAAGGAGAAAATGCCAGATTTAGTACATGATGATGCACTTAGTTTCCACTTTGTGCTGTAAATCCCTTAGGAAGGCCTGTCAGCGCCCAGGCATACTGGCTCTGTATATCGCAGTCAAAATGTACCTTAACCTCGATAGTTTAAGACAGACTATGCGTTGTACAAAAGTTGCTGAAGAGACCAACAAGCTGGAAAAGATTCAAGTCTTGTGTCCCAAAGGTTAAGGAGAAAATGCCAGATGTAGTAGATGATGCACTAAGTTTACACTTTGTGCAGTAATTCCCAAGGCCTGTTAGCGCCCAGGCATACTGGCTCTCTATATCGCAGTCAAAAGGTACCTTAACATGGGTAGTTTTAGACAAACTATTCCTTGTTCAAAAGCTGCTGAATAGACAAACAAGCTGGAAAAGATTCAAGTCTTGTGTCTGAAGGGTTCAGGAGAAAATGCCAGATGTAGTACATGATGCACTTATAGTTTCCACTTTGTGCAGTAATTCCCATAGGAAGGCCTGTCAGCGCCCAGGCATACTGGCTCTATATATCGCAGTCAAAAGGTACCTTAACCTAAATAGTTTTAGACAAACTATATATATATATGTTGTTCGAAAGCTGCTGATTAGACCAACAAGCTGGAAAAGACTCAAGTCTTGAGACTTAAGGGTTAAGGAGAAAATGTCAGCTGTAGTACATGATGCACTAAGTTTCCACTTTGGTTACTATTTGCACCGCTAGCGACGTTGAGGGCGAAAGAGAATATATCAGAAGTTCCGGCTGTGGCAGGGATCAACCGAAAGGTGAGGCAGAAACGGTAAGGTGAATCAGGTTTGTGCTATCTTCTCGAGTTTGGGCCCTGAAGGTCGCCGTTCGAATTCTTTACCCACCCCACCTACCCTCCTATAAGACTTCTTTGTTCGGACTCTGGTTTCTACACTCGAATCCACCCCATATATCTAAAACATAGATTCCGGAGCCCGAACAAAGCAGTGGTGCATGGGTTACTCTTTGAACTTGCCAACGTTGTTATGTCGTTGATAAAGTATGTATGTTCGACGACAGCATGCCAACGTTTGCTGACATTAGCGAGCAGTTAATATCCTATATTTTAAAGTCAGCTCGCCAACGTGATGCCTATACGTTGTCGATCGGTTGACCTATGTATAATGACGTCGGCCTGCAAATTAACGTTGTGCCGACGTTTTCGATCGGTATGTATTTTGACGTCGGCCTGCCGACGATGTGCCGATGTTGGAAATTGGTAATAATTTTGACTGCCAATATTGTAGGCTTACTTCCAACGGTCAACCGTCTGTATATTCGGCATCGGCCTGCAAACATTATGCCGACTTTGACGATCGTTATGTTATACGTTTTAACGGCGGCCTGCCAACGTTGTACTTATGTTTGTAAAAAACAATGATCCGACATCGACCTGCAAAAATGTTGCTGACGTTGGCTTCGGTTGCCGAACAGGCCTGTCGACAAACGTTGACGCTCGAAATCGGTAAAAGTCTTTTGACGCCCGGCCGGCCGACCTGCCGACGTTGTTTCGCCGGACGACGGCCTGCCAACGTACATTAGGCCAAATAAACAAAAATAAGTTTAGCGTCCTGCCTTTTTGAAAAAAAAAGAAGCGGGAGGCCCTTGTTTTTTCCTCCAAAATGACAGCCCGACCAGGCTATTTTTCAAGATGGCCGCCACTTTTATTTTATTTTTTAATGGCTGTATTTGGACTCAGGAAATGACATACCAGCTTTATATGGGCTAGATGCAACAAAAAGGCCAAATTAAACGATGTCACTGTTTAAAAAATTAGCATATTTTTGGTTTGAAGAAAAGGAGGCAACCTCCAAAAAGGAAGCGGGCGGGGACGCTCATTTTTTTTTATTTGGCCTTAATTGTGCCGACATTGACGATTGGTTTGTATAATTGAAGTTGGTCTGCCGCTCCAATGTTGTTCAGAAATTGGTAAAAGTAATCTACGTCGGCCTGCCAATATTGCGTCGTGGTTGAGGATCGGTAAGTTGACATCGGCCTGCCACCGCTGTTTTGATCGACGTTGGTAAACATTATTCGACGTTATTAGCATAATGTCAAACAAAAATGTTGTATCCACCATTGGCCCAGCGTCAAAAAAATTGTGGAACTGACGTTTACGCCAAAGCGCCGTACGAGCGATGACCCATGGAAATTATGTTGGCCAAACGATTCATACAGGGTGAGTCATAAAAAAGCGGAACCCAAACCCCCAAAATAATTTTTTTTGTAATTAAAAAAATGTGTCGTACCAAAAACAAGGTAGTGTTAGATGAAAAAATGACTGAAATTGGTCAATCCGTTCAGAAATATCACCATAAAACCTGTCTCGTCAAAAAAAATGCGATTTCAGGAATCGTCGCCGCAATTGTCTTCAGCGATACAATCTGTTTATGAACCTTTAAATATTTAACAGAATCCATTTGAAGGCTTGTCCTTTAAAAAAGGAGATTTTATAAATCATATTGTTTGCCTAAGGCCAAAAAAATATATAAGTCGGTCTCTGGTCAGCACGTGCGTCGATTTTAATCATGCGCGTCAATCTTTTTTTTTTTCCAAAATGTTCCGCGGTAGCTCCAACAGCGCCCTCTATTGCTGCACCTCCTCAATTTTTTTCTACCAAAGAGCACCAAGGAATGGGAAATTGCACCAAGGCAAATGATCGAGAGCACCAAGGCAAATTATGGAGGACACCAATGTACATGAGGCCACCAAAAAAGCAAAATAGTACCCATCCTTGTCTGTACAATCCAAGCTTGAAGAAAAAAAAAAAGCAAAAAAAAAAAAAAAGGGCGGGTCAATTCCGGAACTTTGGTCTGACCAGAGACCGATTTTTTTTTTTTTTTTGCCTAACCAGGGTTTTTTAAAAGATATTGTGTTCTACAGTTGGTGACAGTTGTTGAAACAAGTATGCTGTGTTATTTTCTTTGCTGTTCCAATTCAAAACACACACAAAAATTGGGTTTTTTTTGACATCGGACGAGACAGGTTTTAGAGTCATGGTGTTGAAATGGTGATATTCTTTGAACGGATTGAGCAATGTCAGTATAAGTTTTTTTTATCTAAAAGTAGCTTATGAAATTGGCTTTCCAGTTATTATTTTTGGTGCTACATATTATAAATATTCTATTATAAATATGAAATATATTTTAGGCCTATGGGGTTTGGGTTCCGCTTTTTTTGACTCACCCTGTAACCAACCCCATAAAAATGAGGTTAATTTACTGCACTACCTTCATATATAAGGCCACTTGGAACATGTACCGAAAATGTAGAACTTTGTCAAATTTGGATTTTCACATTTAGACTTTATTTGAAGTTTATTTACGCTTTAGAAGCATACTAACCCTCTTTATAGTGATAGAAAATTAGTCCCCCTTTTTCAGACATCTGCTTTTCGTGTAATTTCGTGCTGGAATTTAGATACGCTAACGTTTGCAAAATGAACCTGGAAATTGCACGAAATATATAGACGTCTGAAAAGGGGGCGAATGATTTTCTATCGCTTTAAAGAGGGTGAGCGTTCTTCTAAAGCATAAAATACGGAGGTAGTCCAGTATATTGGCCACATTTATGGGGCCAAGGCCAAAAGAAAAAATACCTCGGTCTCTGGTCAGCGCACGCGTCGATTTTAATCATGCGCGCGTCAACTTTTTTTCCCCCTTCAAATTAACACGGAAGCTACAACAGCGCCCTCTATTGCCGCACCTCCTAAAATGTTTGTACCAAGGAGCACCAAGGAATGGGGAAATTGCACCCAGGCAAAAGATAAAGGACACCAAGGCAAATTATGGAGGACACCAATGTATAATGAGGACACAAAAAAAGCAAAATAGTTAGTACCCACCTTGTCTGTACAATTCAAGCTTGAAAAAAAAAAACCCAAAAACGCGTGGCCGCATCAATTCCGGAACTTCGGTCTGACCAGAGACCGATTATTTTTCTTTTTTGGCCTAACCAACTACCAATGGTCCGACGGACGCGAAGCCAACGTCGGTCAATGTTGACCCTACGTAATAGTATGCTCTCATGTTCAGTGTTTGCAGGGTAGGCCATATGCAGCATCGATATTGCGTGCACGGTCTCACTTCTCCGGCGTGCTAGCTTCTCCGAAAGGGAAATTTCTCTTCAACACGCATGCACAAAATTGCGCAGTAGTGTACATTTTCGTCAACTGTATTTAGTGTGCTGAGTTCTTTGGGGTTGTACTGGTGCACGTAAGATCTTAGGATATTTGTATGCATGGTTACAGGGTACCAGTCCAATCAAAAGTTTTCGTGGCGCGCACTATTAACTCCCAATAACCAAAACAAAGAGCAAGGAACACAGATCAAGGAGTTCGTTGTTAATTATTCCTCCATGAACACACACACATGCATGACGCTGGGAACATAAATCAGAACGTTTGCAACAAATGCAAGACCATGGAATGACTTGACCCACAGGAAGTGTTACATAACACATTCTTGGGAGTACCCATAGCCCTATGGGAGTACCTCACTGTGTATGGGCTTTGTAGACTTCATGAATACAGCTCGAGGAAAAGTAAGCACAGCGGACACATGAGCATGAATCGTGCTCGTGTAACGTGCACTGTGACGTGCTCAATTATCCGCCGAATCCACCCGGAGAAGCTAGCACGCCGGAGAAGTGAGACCGTGACACCGGGTCTGGGGTCAGAAACCAGTCTACTCACTGGGTGAAGCTGTGGTGTGCACCAAAGCATCCCCAAATAAAAGCTTTTTAAACAGAGGTTTGTAGACCTTTGGGAAAAAATGTAAACGCTCTCTCACAAAATAATATAAAACCATTATTATTTAATCATCCATGCATGATTCATGTACCAAACTGAAGAATTTATTGCGAGTATAGTACGGCAGACATTTTGACCTTTTTTTTTCATTTGCGACTGCATCCGATTAAGCAATATGATCTAACAAAAGAGGCACAGAAACCCTGAATCCATTTACTTGGAATTAATTTCAAAATTAAAGGCACAATGGTATAGTAATAAATGTCCACAACATGAAATGTCCACAACTTACTGAGTAACTTAGGCGACCACCTTTTTTGTGTGAAGCACGTCATGGGGACTTTGTCTTCCTATACAGACACAGCTTAATGTAGTTTGGAAATATAAGATGAAGTTAAATTTTGCAGGTGATACTTCGATTTCATTGGAAAATTGAACTCCTTGACATTTTCAAGTAGGATTTTGTTTTAAAAAGAAACAAAACAAAACACCCCTCTAATCTTCCTCTGCCAAAGTTGAACTGCCACTAATTACTGACCCATACTGGAAATTACGTGGGAATGTCTCATTTACTTAAGTACTCATTTATGATACACAACACTTTAGAATCAAGATTGCTTTCTATATATAGACATGATTAAATTGAAGTGTCAATATGGAATGAATCTACATTGTACCTGATATTGATTCAAAATTAGCGTAGTGGAATTGATCTTATTATTACTATCTGCGTACAAAATGCAAGCGGCTTATAAATGCTGCCCAATCACAGAAGTCTTCTATGGGCTCGTTGCCTCGTTGGCTTCATGGACAAACGCCCATAGGTGAGCGCCAATCCAATAATAGAAACGGATAATTACTGAAGTATGCAGAAGCTTTCAAATAGCATATATCCTTTTGGTCCTCATTTTGTTAAAATAAGTATACGCAAAATCCTAATATTTATGCCAAAACTTTTAAAGCAATTTCAATGATATTATTTAACTGAACTGTGACATCTACATAAATTAGAGCCAACTTTCTAGCGCTGATAAAAAAAAAGCATGTCTGTAGTGTGGCATGAACCTGTCGTAATGCTGGTGGCTTTGTTACCAAGTTCCCAAAGCGTATGGTCAAAATCTCTGTGAATTGGACGAGCACAGAAGGCACCAGACTACTATCATGACTATGGAAACATGCCACACATTTCTGTGTAAATTCTGAGCGGCAACTAACACATAATATTATGCTAACAAAAAAGAAACCACAAATTAAACTTAACTCCAAGCAATAGAAATATAACAAAAGAAAGTATCTATATCTCTGGCAAAATAGACATCTAAAAGACTAATTACAGGTACACTGCATAGATACAACAAAGCCTGCATGCTATATCATGAATTCCCACAGTAACTTACAATAATTACAAGTGATTACAGCAAATACAATCATGATGCAATTCCTACTAAATAATGTGCTGTTTCACAGACCTCCACAAAATGAGTTATAAATCTGAATTGTTCATGTAAATTTTAAGAAAAGGCACTGCTGTCAAAAAACAAATTAGCTTTAATGCCTTTTTTCATGTTCTGTACATGATAGCCATCCACTCATAATCATGGATTTTAAAAATCATCATTTGAAAATGCCGATTAATGCCACAATTACATCTTCCTTCCAAAGCCTTCGGGAAAAAAAATTAAACTCGGGGGGAAAAATCAATTATATTTGTTTAAATGTTGTGTCATATCATTTAATTAACATATAAACCCTTTGCGCAGTATCCATGACCGTGGGCACGTCTTTGTTCCTGTGTGACATACTTGATAAGGCACTTTGTGCTTTCATTGTAACTGCATTTAAATAACAAAACCTGACTACAATCGACTCTCGTTATAACAAACTCGTTCAGACCTACATAGCCAAATTGTTTGTTATATCAGAATTTTGTATTAAGAGGAGAATCAGTCCCATTCTTTGTGTACATAAATGCACAGTCGGGACCAAGGCTTTATGTTTGTTATAACCACAATTTTGTATTAACAGAGTTTGTACTAACGAGAGTCGACTGTATTGTCATGATGCACTGTGTAAAGGGTCTACTCTGAGTAAAAATCTTACGTCAAGACAGTAAAGTGACTTTATAGTACTTTTGAGTACAATTCAAAAGAGGTAATTTGGCATAGAAAGAACAGTTTTTGCCGGTTTGATCCAACTGTTGCATTTTTTTTTTACCCAGACTCAAGAACATTTGAAACGTGACATAAGTTGGCGCAAAGCACTGCTCGATGGACAAGACGCCGTCTGATTTTTAGCCAATAGACAGATCCTCTCAGCACTGCTTTATGATGTCTGACCAGCCATTATCAATGTCCGACATGCACGCACACATGAATGACGTGTGCATCTGGAGCAAGCAGCGTGGCACAACAGAGAGATGGATGGGTATGCATGGATATGTCTTTTGTTTTGTCCATTTTACAACTCATATTACTATGCCTCATACATATTCATGATTGAAAGCCGAACTCTCACTGGTCAATTCACCATCACCGTCACGTGCCAGATGTTATTTATGCTGTTTACCAAGAGCACGCGAGTATTAACGCAAAGGGTAAATACGTATGCGTAGTAGACTGTCGCACAGGTTACCCATGCGAAGGGTTACCCATGCGATAGTTTACCCGTGCAACGAGTTTCTCAAAAGATTTTGTTTTAGATGCATACTTTAACGAAAAAAACAAAATCGGCAGCTGAATATGTATGAGATGTAGTAAAACAAATAGAACATGGTTTATTTCGGGAAGACAGCCGATATTAGCTCCTCTCGGTACTGAAAGTTGACAAACTAACTCCCGAGGCGAGTAGTTTATCAACTTCCAATACCTCGGGGAGCGAATATCGACTGCCCACCTTTAAACCATGTTATATTTGTATAATGCTTTGCACTGTACACGTAATCACACCAGACGAAAAGGAAATAGTGGCTCAGGAAGTGTCTGAAGATAATATAAATTCAATAATATCACATCCATGATTATCCCCCCCCTAACCCCCCCCCCCCCCCCAAACCAGAGCATGAAGTACCTCGCTTCAAATAGACTACTGCTTAGTAGGACATGTCACCATAATCCTATTCCCAATCTTTCTTAATGGAAAAACTCCAATCCCACTCCAGGTAGATATTTTTGTCATCATCCGTGAATCTACTCTTGACTATGTAGGTGCCACGCAATAACATGCCCGAGGGTGCGTCCTCCACAGGAGTCTTAAAGACGTGTTGGTCTGTTTGGGGTCCGTAACTCCCTACCATCAGATTGCCCTTGTCCACTGCAAAGAACAAGGGGTTGATTTGGGTTGATTGGAGTTGTAGGTTGTATTTGTAGGATTTGAAGGAAAAATCTACTTTCACAAAACACATGGTACCTGCCATGCGTTGTAGGTGTATTTATAGCACAACTCGGTGACTGTTTTATGTATTTAGTCAGCGTACAGTAAATAGTCGTCTAAAATTCAACAAAGAGTCGTCGGATCTCCGCTTGAAATTTGTTAAAACGAAAAACAAAATAAGTAAGATTTGAGGCTTTGCATGGTGGAGATACTAAATAATGAAGGGTTTGCGGAAACACCATGTGCGAATAATTTCTCAACTAAGAGAATGGTTCTGCAGAGAACCAGAGGTATAAACTCGACGTTCCGGTCAGTATGCTCTGACCGTCTTCAGGAGAGTGTTTATGGCATAAAACTGGCTAAGAAAAGAACTCTTCTTATTTTGCGATGACCGCTAGACACGTCGTAACTTGCGACATGTTTTATGTCGTTGTCAAGGAACTTACGACACGTTCAACTCATCGCATGTTTCATGAAATAGGTTATACGACGCGTCGCGAGTTGCGACCTGTTACACGTCGTAACTCTAGTTGTGTCGCGTCGCAGCGCTTCGTGAGATCCGGTGCAAACTTTACTGACCTGACCTACATGTACTTGTACATGACCTGCACCCGATTTCATCAAACCCCTTTTGTAACTTACGATGCATCGCAGCGCTGCGACGCGTCGTATCTCTACTGCGACGCGTCGTATCTCGTTAATGTAATTTTTGTGGCATTAAACTGGCTTAGAAATGACTCTTCTTATTTTGCGATGACCACTAGACACGTCGTAACTTGCGACGTGTTTTAAGCCGTTGTCAAGGAACTTACAACGCGTTCAACACATCGCAACTTTAGTGAAATGGAAGATACGACGCGTCGCGAGTTGCGACGTGTTACACGTCGTAACTTGAGTTGCGACGCGTCGGCAGCGCTTCGTGAAATCGGGTGCAGACCAACCTACCTGACCATGCTGACCAGCTTTACCAGCTTGACTGGACCTAAAGTATTGACTGGACTGACCGACCGACCAACCGACCGCCCACCTGCCCGACTCGCCATCCATGCCACCCAGATGAAGTGATCATGGATCTTGCATCCCTATTGTTCCTCAATCAAAGGAGTAATGGCAAACTTTTAAGGCCACCATACCGGTATCTCATCACAGTGTTGATTGTGTTGTCTTGGGGGGGGGGGGGTTCGAGGGGATCAAGAGGGGGTTAAGAAAGTTTGAGTCAGATGTTTGTTCAAGCATAACAACGACTATGTAGCTGGCTTTTTTTCTCAAAAGGAACAAACAGAATTCTAGTCAAGTCCATTCGCAAAAACACAAGTGCAGTCAAAGGCAGCTCATAAGTACTAGAGGATGAACACTACAAAAGGATGCCTACGTTTCACCAGCTTATGAACTGACTTGGGACTGGATGGCTTATTGATTGGTGTGATTGTCTAAAATCATTTACAACACTGGGTGCCTGATGAATGGCAATTCATATATCCCTTATGACAGTTTACCCATTCCTTTTAGCCACGAGCCGTACTGTGGCCTGTCTTAAATAAGGGAATAAATGTGTGCTCCGTAGGTTTTTATCACTCGTTTAATACCGCTTAGAGTCAGGGTGCTGATAATTACCCGAGCCGGAGGCGAGGGTAATTATCAGCACACAGACTCTAAGCGGTATTAAACAGAGTGATAAATACCGACCGAGCACATATTTATTCCCATTCATAAATACCTTATCCGTAATAAATATCAAATAATTCGTTCAAAAAATCCCGATTTTGTTCAACAAGTTCACTTCATGCTTTTTGAAACATCCCTCTAGCAAAATAATGGAGTGTTCAGCTGGTGAGTAAGATGAAAACAACCCTTTTATGGAGATTGACGCGCGCGTAACATGTTCTGCGCGATGTCACACAGAACGCACCTGGGGCGTTGCGTTTTGAATTTAGAACTATAAAATTCTGACTCGCTTGTAGTGTTGCGCATGCCTACGTGAGGATTGTGAACGTTCAACCAATGAAACGGTAAGAGGCACTGGATTTTTAGGAGTCCACATTTTATTGTGACACTGGAAAAGTGTTTAAGACCAGCTAGCCATGTCTTTATCATCCGTTTAATACCGACCACGTGACGGGCTCTCGACCAATAGGAATAGCTAAACTGTCTGAGGTATTTATGAATGGTTGATAATATACCGGCTGGCTGGTCGGAAACACTTTTCCAGTGTCAAATTTGGACTCTTATAAAATTTGGTTTCTTTTACCGTTTTATCGGTTGAACGTTCACAATCCCCACAGCCACAGCCAGTATTTCAAAGTCTTAAATTCAAACTACACCGGCACAGCTGCGCTCTGCGGCACATCGACTTCAGCTCCGGTAATTATTGGGATCCAGACTCCAACCGGTCTTAAAGCTATAGTCCATCATTTGTAATTTGTGCATTTTGTTCGTTTGAGGCAACAAAAGTGCTCAAAATCTAAAGAAGTTTCACTAACCTAATGAAGTTTCAGCTCAGCTTCAGCTGTATATTCCGAGAAAAACAGCATTCTAGGATCTCAATTTCAAATCAAAAGTTGCTGAATCATTTTTTGAATTGCGCCTGAATTTAGCGTCCGCGACACGTTCTCGCCGAGCTGATTGCAGCTATGCGATGTCGCGCATCAATCCGACGAATTATAGCAACTGTGCGCGCGTGTGCATCGTGCCAATGATTGCGCGTGCTTCGCCGAATAACAAAACGAACTACTAATTTAAATTTTCCTACGGTGCGTCTTAAGCACCGTTGGAAAGGCATTCTTTCGTTGATTACTTCAAAATGACAGCTTGCCAAAAAGAAGAATTGCACAGGGAGTTTAGTCCCCTTACTATCTTTCAACCAAGCATGTTTTTCAACAATAATGACGCCAGCCACTTTTCGGATAGCTGCAAATGATGGACTATAGCTTTAAACAGAGTGTTTAAATCCAGGCAAAGCACACATTAAATCCTTTATTAATGTATGTGTACGTTCACTCACCTTTGAGGCCCTTTCTGTACACGTTGTAAACATACCGCAGACCAGAGACAATCTCACGTTGGACCTTTACAGAAACAAGACAGCAAAATTAAGAATCACCAACAAGCTGAGTTTACCAGCTTACTTAGTCCTGCAATCTGTTCAAACCGCAGGCATATTTTTTATCTAAAAACAAATTGTATCCTAAAAGACATTTAAGTCTCCTATTTAAGTTTTAGTTTTCATCCAATGACCACCACAAAATTATCTCATAAATGTTCCGCTAGTCCGCATGAATTTTAGATGCACATCAATGTTCCCATTCAAGGGTTCCTGAAATGCGCCACCAGGGGTGAACTTCCAGGTTCTGTTGAAGGGGCCCTTCGTGACAGAATTGTTAGCATTCCCGGATTGTCTACAGTCTCAGTTCAAGAGGGGTGCAGCCAATTCATAGCAAGTGCAGCTAAGCCACCTTGGAAAATAACCACAAATGGCTTGTTAAATATCCTCACGCCGCCTTGGAATTAGAGGGTGCTTATTAGATGAATCAAAGCAATTAAGCCTTGAAAGTCTTGGCACAGGGACTTGAGAAAATTCAAGCTTACCTCGACATGCAATGCACATTAGGCCCCCCAAAAAAGTCTCCGGTTTCTGGTATGCGCACGCATTGCCGTAGCCATGCGTGTCGGCAAAATAAAAAAAAAATTTTTTCAATGAAAGATGATGTCTCAAAACCGCCAAACTCACTGATTTGACTGGAATCCTGCTGCTGCACAATTTTAACGTGTTTTTAGATTGGGTTATGGTCGAGAATAAGCTTGATGTGGCCTCTCTGGACTCCCATATATTTGCACTAAGTTTAGTCGGGCACCATTTGCAGTCATCAGCCGACATTTGAAGCAAAAAAATAAGGTAAAAAAAAAAAAAAGCCACGTCGCCGCACCACTTTTTGGGCAAGCTCCATGCCAGAAACCGGAGACTTTTTTTTTTGGCCTTAGTAAGAATATGGCAATCCCAAAGCAATCTGGTTGTTACTGACTTAATGTAAAGTACTAGGTAGACTTAGCTCACCCTGAACTTGACTAGAATCCTGTAGGAGATGCCTTCCTTAACCACAAATGGCGTCCCCTTAAATTTAGAAAGATCACCTGTGAACAAAACAAAGAGGGTGAAAATTGTGTGACAATCCAAGTGAAAATTGGGAAAACAAAAGAATTTCAAAAGAAAAAGAACCCATCACATTTAAAGACATATAGGATAATTTGCATTTGTAGTTTTTTTTATGAAATGGACCAATTTAACCAGTTCACGCCGGGTTTATTTTGGCAAGAAGGGAACAAGGCGCGGGATTACTTTTTACTCGACCTCATGCCAGGCAGGCAGAAGCTATCACGTTCAGACAGCACACTCATACAATTGAACTGGTAGCACACGACTGATGTACACCCTAATAATGCAAGGGCACTATAGATTTTCTATCATGGCACAGTATGAGGAAACTTTCCAATGCAGGTTATTTACATTTTTACCATGTCCTTTAAAGGGAATATACATCATTTGCTTTTGCTGTAATTTTCAGAAATGGATGGAATTGGGTAGTTTTACTTTTTGATGTTTGCAAATGTTGTATTTTCCCTTTAATTGTAACATTATTGTCAGACAAACGCAAACTGATTTTGTTGGCCCTTTTTGGTAGTAAAATCACTTAATTTCAACGGATCTTCTGTCAGACAAATCAGCCCTACCGGTAAATACTTTGACTTTATAGAATAACAGCACAGATTTGACAGACGACCGGCCCCTCGTAATGTGGAATTGCCCTTTGTTTTTGTTTTACCTGTCAGATCCAGAGGAATTTCCGCATGGTCCACTGGAGCAAACACCATGGCCTTCACAATTACATTTGGTCCACCTTCATCTGAAATTTAACGTCGAAAATAGGAAATAGACATTAAAAAAAAAGTACACACGCGCATTTATTTCCTAACTGCTTATCCATTTTGTGCCAGAAACAAAAGAGATATGGCGCACACAAGGGCGGGTGCCTCAATTAACCCCAACCCACTTCCAGGCCTCGCCATTCACCATGTTCACCGAGGCCATTGGCCGCTTGCCCTCCTGGGATGGCCGCAGTGCCCATTGAAAGTACACGTTGTTCGCATCCAAGTTGGCCAGCATGCCCTTTTTATTTTAACATCATTCATGACAATGTACGTACATGTACCAATAAAAAGTAGCAAGCCCCTTTTTTCCTTAATGTCAATCCTCCAAAGTCCTCTTGGCAGTTTTGGAGGATTTTGGAAGATTTAGGATGAATGGTGTTGAAGTACAAGAGGATTTCGTAGGATTGAGGATAAACGGTGTTTGAAAAGGAGGATTTTGGAGGATTGAGGACGAATGCATTTTTTGAGGCGAGACTGTTTGACGATTTTGAAGGATTGAGGCGCTGGGTATCCTTCATTTGAACATAAGTGCAAAATCATGGAGGATTTTGGAGGATTAAGGATGGTTCCTAGCGTAGTTTCTAGGTAAGGGTTAAATGAAGAGTTAACATAAACCAACAAATGGCGCCCTTTTACTGTGTCCACCGTATCTCAAAGGCTACGTGTCAATAAAATTGAGCCGAGATCAGCTTATATTTGAAAAGAAACTGTCTTGTCTGAATCAACTTCCTTGTTCAACTTAATACAGATGAGGCCAAGTAAAAAACAAAAAATGTTTCTCAACCAGGCTTTTTGTTTGAACAAAAGAGAGATGGCCTTCCCACCCCCCCCCCAAACATGGCAGATTTTCCAAGATGGATTCTCCCGTTTTCTCGACTCTTTCTTGACGCTTTTGTGTCCAAGCGAGACATCACCTTTTCTACCAGATTTGCATACATAACAACAAGTTTGCTGGGAGCACATAAAAGGCAAAATATATTGCTAATGTATGATTACAAAGGAGGCGGCAGGGAAAAATGGAAGCCGGCATATTTTTTTCACTTGGCCTATAGACGGACAACCTACGGTACAATGTATATAGTTTCCCATTGCGCTTTTATTTGATGATAAATAATGAAGGGAAATATTTATTCTCCGGTCACTCAGAATCAACTGTTGTACTGTGGCAGAACTATGAACTTCTATGATATTAACTTCCTGGTTCTAACAAAAAGAAGAGATTTATCATTTCTTTTGCCCTTTGTACTGAAGTATGCAGTCACTTCACAATTGTGTACGTGGAAGGTACATGTACATGTATGAGACAACCACAAATACAGTGTTTTGTGGAATGGACATAGGTCAGGCATGCAACTGGGAAAGCACAAAAAAAGAGGAAATTCAACTTTTTCCCAGATTTTGTACAGTGTTTTTCTATTTTCAATGGCACACATGGGAAGTAAAAAAAGAGGAAATCAGCTGATCCGAGGAAAAGTTGCATGCCTGATAGGTTCTGTTGAGTGAAAAAAGTGAACGCTTCACTAAACATTTTCAGACATGGAGCACACAATAGTTGGGAATTTTAGAGTCTACCTCATTCTATCAAAGTCTCTTATTGTGTCAACCTAGGTAAAAAAGCTGAATGAAATTCAGCCGAGATCAGCTCTTCCCAATTTTTGGTTGTTTTTTGGTTTGTATAAATTTGCACAGTACCTAAAACATTTTCAGCGCCAGCAAGTAGAGTTTTCTTGTACTTGACCAGGCTTTCGTCGTCGGCGTCCAGCTCTTGAATCGCCTGCACGCTCTTGAATTCGGGCGCTTTGTAGCCGGGGGTAAGGGCAGCCGCGTCATCAACCTCGTCCCCCTGAGCTGGCACGGCTTCTGGTTCATCTGCCATCCTTACTTTACTCTGACTTCTGGAGAGAAAAAGAATGAACCCACTTAGCGCCTGTCTTGTGCGGCAGTCTGGCAAAATGAGACAGAACTGGGCACAGACCATAGTAGAAAAACAACGCAACAAATTAAATTGGGGAAATGTTTTTTCTCGATTTTTCTGATTTATTGACACTTGCAATTTTTGATGTGTCTACTTCACATTTTAGAGAAATAGTATAAAATAGTGGAATAAAAGTTGGGGTTTTGGTGGGGAAAGGGAAAGATTGGCATCTTTCATTTTCTTGAAAACCAAACTCAAAACTTTCATGGCCTTGTTAATGCTCGGTGTTGTACTTTTTTGACATTTTGATAAGGCAAGATTACCATATGCGAAGTTCACTAATTTTCCTCTGTATTGACTAACAAGCCCAAAGATAGCAATTTCATGTCTTAAAAGTCAATTTGAGCATGGAGAAAATACAAGGATTTTCTTAGAAAACACTTATTAGAATTTTTCAGTCCACTCTCATAGGGTTTGTACACAGAGTGTTGAGTGAACTTCGTACCTGTATATGGAAATCTTTCCTTTGATAACATGGATAAATGCAAACTTTAACCAGCCACATAACTTGTCAACAGAATGTCAGATTGAAGTGCAACAAACAGAATTGTACTGAGGCGTATTTTATTCTCTTTCCTAATACCCGCAAACCCTTATTTCCACCTCTGCCCAGTTCTGTCACGTATTATACTTACATACATTCCCTGATGAAACCAAAAATTTGGAACTTTCGGTGGTTTTGTTAATTCCTTTTACTAATGACACTGAATGAAGAGGTCAGTCTTTTCAAATAGTTGGCCCATGGTTGGACATGTACACTTATGTACTATTAATCTACATGTAGTCTCTTTAGCCTCATTTTGAAATCACTTGACACACCTCTCATGTGCAAAATATTAAAGAAAAGTCTCCTTGGAAAATTGAATTGCATCTGCAAACGTGGTTGGTGAAATACTGAGGACCTTTTCTTTGCCCAATGAAAATTTTGGGAAATTTTGCTGGCTATACAGTGTGAGTAAAGTTTGCCTAATTTTGTTTTGCATGTTTTTCAGCACTGATGAAGGTCCCATCTGCACAAACCCTTTGAGACTGGTCTGAACAATTCCACATGTTTTCTCAGTAAATGCTTCAACATTTTCCCCGGATAATACGACTTTTTAGGACATGTTATCGCTTTGTGATGGCTGATAGGTCACTGCAGGGAAAATTTAGTGATGTCCATCTGTGGAATTCTAATTCTTCCCCTTAACCAAATGACATCAAGATCTGATGCATGAGCAAGCATTACTGCTGCCGGTCGTGTATAGCCCTCCGAAATCGGGGCCCAGTACCAGGCGTGTTCGGTAGCCTCTTCCATATTTAAGACCCCCCCCAAATTTTTTTTTTTTTAAATTAAAAATAAATAAAAACAATAATAATAAATAAATAAATAAATAAAATATATAAAAAAACAATTTAAAATTTAAAAATATCTTTAAAAAAATTGAAAATTAAACCAAAACCATTGTAATTTATTTAATTACATGTTAACACCATGTAAGGAAACAATTAACACTTACAAAACTGATCGTAGCCTAGGCCTATTGCCTTTGGAGTAAAGAGGCTTGAATTGGCAACACTCGTCATGCTCGTGGGAAAAGTCGAAATATGCCAAGTTGAGAAATGCAACAAAAATGTGCCAACAAATGAGGAATAAAGTCATGAAAGTAGACTAGTACTAGTAGTAGTACTAAGTACTAGTAGTACATGTTATGTACCCGTATGTCTAAAATTAGAAGGGCCTGTGTGCCTTTCAGTTTCAGTATATGTCAAATTGCCATGTACAAGTAGGCCTATGCACTAAAAAAACCACACAACAGGAAATTGGAATCGGTCTCCAAAAATGATTATCTCCATCATCATGATCATACTCTTTGTAAATCAAAACCTGAACTTTTAATCATACTTTTTAAATCAAAACCTGAACTTTTAATCATACTTACCAGCTACAGCAGAAAAATGACGAATATTTTGACAAGATTACTTTGAAATCGGACAAAAAAGTGTCGACGACCACGCCTCAGAGCTCAGCTAGATAAAACTTATGAGACTAGATAGCTGTTGCTGCCTGTGCGTGTGCGGTGCAGGTGCCTAAATGTCGATTGATGCACTTTGCCCATTTCATTTTGCATTTCCGTGTTTTAAATTGGCTGGTAATCGCTCGTATGTAAGCAGCATCATCTGATCCATTAGCCGGATACCAGGGATATTTGCAAACTTTTTCTTGCACTGTGCGGGTCGAATAGAGCAAGGAACACCATCTATTCTTTAAGAGCAAAATTAAATGATTTGTTAAGGATAAAAATACAATGAGCAAATTATTATAAGAAAATATGGAACAAAAAGGGAAGCATGTCCCGTGTCCCCCTCGCCCTCATATCTCGCCCCTCCCCCGGTATGGGATGGTCTCTAATCGAGGCGTAATATAGTGCTGCATTGATCTCCAACTTGATAACGGAGAAGCGGGGCATCTGGAAAAAAGTCTAACTTCCAGGCGAGAACCAGTCTAATCTACTGTCTCGAAACATATTGCGTAGGCAGGGAGCCAGACAGATCAACAAAAAGACCGGTTGCTTTGAAAATAAGAAAGGCAGAAAATTTGGGGGAACGGAATTATGTAAGTGGACGGTTATTTTAGCTTGTGTTTACTGAAGTTGTGGGTCAGAAGTGTTCATTAGTCCAAAAATACAGTTTGGTTAAATAATCCGAAAGTTAAACAGTCCGAAAAGACGATGAAGTTTGATTGTCCGAATCGGTTCCACAATTAACATGACAAGTCCATACATGCCATACGTCCAATAATTTGGGCTAGGCCAGTGCCAGTGGATATGTTGTGCGCTTTCTTGCAAATCACGCAATCTTAAGAATGAGCGCGCATTCTTAAGAATGAGCACGCAATCTGAAGAATGAGCCGTATTCTTAAGAATGAGCACGCAATCTGAAGAATGATCGCTCATTCTTAAGATTGCGTGGGAATATCACGTGCGCAATTTATGAAATATGCGCAATCTTAACAAATAATGTTGCACGGCATAATTATGTTAAATGAAATGTATAGCGGTTAAAGGGGAAATAATTCATATAACGAGGAAAGAAAATGATCTATGCTTCTGTATACTTGTACAGTTGTATAACTACGATACGATAATTTGAATCAAATTAAATCTGTTAATTTGTGTTATTATTGCTTTGTTCTGCCCACTAGTACGGGAAGTTTTGTAATAACGGAGGACTGGGAACTAGTCTGGGAAGTGCTTTATTTAGGCTAGACAAGTTACAAGTCCCTGTATGTATCAAATGCATGTCACTAGATAAAATCCAGCTCTGCGGCGTAATAGTGGGGCTGTGAACAATAGCAATTTAAGTGGCAAATAGCATTAGCGCGGTACAATGTGCTTAATATCCACTGCCAATTTTTAATAAAATATTGACAACATTGAACTTTGTTGTCCATTTTGTCCATTGAACCTTGTCACTTATTTATGTGCTTTTGGATTAATGAGCCTTCGCACAATTGAAACTTTTTTTCGAACTATATTGCACCTTCGGACAAAATGTCGGACTTATGGACCTTATTCTAAATTCAGACTATCAAATCTATTCTAATCTTATAGTGAACCTTAGGATTATCAAACCTTCGGGCCAACGAACATTCGGACTATCGCTTCGGAAAGATTTCCATATAAGAAGTTCACTAATTTTCCTCTGTATTGACTAACAAGCCCCCAGATAGCAATTTCATGTCATCAAAGTCAATTTGAGCAGTGAGAAAATACAAGCATTTTCTTAGAAAACACTTGGAATTTTTCAATCCAATCTCAAAGGGTTTGTACACGGGGTGTTGAGTGAACTTCGTATATGGAAATCTTTCCATCGCTTCAAATGCTCGGATTAATGAACCTCAGTTCCTTTTTAGACTTTTATACCCAAAGTATTGGAAATGTGTGTGTTCGTACAGTCGAACCTTTGGATCAATAAACCTTCAGACTATCGAGTGGACCCGGCAATGTATGGGGAAAAATGTTGCAACCTGACGCCACTGCTGGGATTCTGTATAAAGTCGACTATGGAGAGTTCTTAACAAAATTTGAAATGTTTCTCAGTCCCAGATTCATGTCTTATCATAATTTTTGCAATGAATGAACTTCATTGAGATGATATATGAAGGAAAAAGTGGCGTCAGGTTGCAACATTTTTTCCATTGTTTGTATATGTATCCAGGCGCGGTTCTAGAACCAATATTTTGGGGGGGCTAGCACGGTGGATCAAGATTTTTTTCAGGGAGGCGTGCTGAAATGTTGACCGGTTATTTTTTCCAGGTGGGGGGGGGGGGGGCTTATGCCATATTTTCAATGGGGAGCGCCAATAAAATCCTAAAATCATTCACAATATATTAACTAATGCAACCTTGTCACGGCTATTTCTTCTTTAGGGGGAGACCGTTCGCATGTACACCACAATCATTCTTTTTGCTAATGCAATTTTTTTTTTACGGAATTTATTTTGGGGGGGCTAGACAAAATTTTGGGGGGGCTACAGCCCCCCCTAGCCCCCCCGTAGAACCGCGCCTGTATGTATCCTTTCATCTTTGTTCTTTGTTTTTAATCAGTTGCAAGGAAGAATGGAAACAAATGAAGAGTTGGACGATGAGTTTGACCAGTGTCTGGTGAAAATGAAGCCTCATGTTTTGCGCCTCTCTCCTAAATCGGGTACCATTTCGTTTTCTCTTTGCAAAAGCTTTTATCAAATGAACCAATAGTGATCACTGTTTGTCATTTTCCAGGTACGCCGCATTGCTATGACTTTGTAACATTGGTGTGGTACATTCATGTACATGTACCTAGTTACCCGACAGATGTGTTCATGTTGATTGATGATCAACTGATTTGGTTTTAGTTTGCAAAAACCTGAATGATATTTAATAACTAGTTACAATAGATGCATATTTTAGTCAAGTTGAGACTGGTCCTCGGTTCATGCCACATGTTTCTTAAATTCTTTTGGCACGGTTGATTGATGCAGTACTTAAGCGGTGTTGGACTGGTTGTTTCTGGTGCCAGTCTATTTTCTTGTATTGCATGTTCTCAATACCTTAGTTTTGGGACTCTCATAATCATACACAGTATTGAGAGTCCCAATTTTTTGGACTACATAGATACATGTAGATGAATTATGAGGTTAATTAAGGGATAGCCAATGATAATAATAATAATTGATGTGCTTTATTATAAAGCACATGTATCCATCAGTATTGATGCTCAAGGTGCTATCATAATAATTACCCTGCTCATTTTGCCAATGAAACATTCCAAAGACAATCTCAGCTCCCTGGGAGTATACATGTACAGCTCGATGCTGCCATTTTGGCACAAAGCAGCTGCCCTCACAGTTAGCCATCTACTGGGTGGAGAGAAAGCAGTGAGTGACAAAGTGCCTTGCCCAAGAGCAGGCGAACCATAACCCCTGGCTGGACTCGAACCCACAATCTGCAGAATTACACGCTGACCACAAATTAAATGCCCCTGGACCACGAGGCCATGGCACTCCACAAATAAGACTCTGTCAAATTATTTTCTACAAGGTCCCCAAATTAAGAGATCTTGATCAACGCTTTCTGAACTAACAAACCAAGTTTTTTGGTGGCGTATTTATCTCATTACAGAGAGACAGAGATGTGCAAATTGGATCAAGAAGCTTTGTGAGCCACCAGGCTCTGGGCCCACTGCAAGGTAAACCTGCCAGGCAGACATGTTCATGCCCCCAGTCAGGATCATACACACTTTTTGCTGGTCTCTGAAGGCCAGCCTATGGGCTCTGTGTGCCAACAAAAAGAAAGAGCATTTTTACTACCTTTAAAGGGAATATACATCATTTGCTTTTGCTGTAATTTTCAGAAATGGATGGAATTGGGGGGTTGGAAATATATAGCAAATATAGTTACACTGACTTTTTCGAGGTTTTGGGTTCGAAAATGCTATAAAAACCAAGAAAAACAATCATTTTCCTGTAGTCTGGTTCCCTGACTCCATATAAGAAGAAACAGAGCAGTTTACATACATTGGGGAATTGTAAGGTCAGGGAACCAGTCTAGCTGGCTTGTACCCGTTCATAGGTGTGTAATCGATTGCAAACAAGTGCGATGGTCAATTGGGGCCAGTATTTGAAAAAAAAGCCAGTTTTTCCAACGCTGGTCGGCTGACCAGCGTTGGAAATTGATACAAAAATACCACTTTTCTTGAAAATGACAGTATACCAGGTGCCATGATTTTACATGATGCTTTTACACTGTATTCACTAACAGTCCAGCAAGGTATTTCAAAACGATTTGGTAGTTTTATTTTTTGATGTATGCAAATGTTGTATTTTCCCTTTAAGAGCCCCGTGGACATGGTGGATGGGACACCACGTGTGCGTACTGTGCAAATTTTATGTAGGGCACTCTTTTCATTTTGGTAATTTCGTTGCACAGAGCGAAATAGACCAAGTAACTGGTAGAACATGCAACAAATATCATGTACGCATACAACAATTGAACGCAATCTGGCAGTTATTTTTGTTAAAGTTAATGATGTGTTTGAACATGATCATGATGAAAAGACTTTGGTGAGCGTAATATATATTGTAACTTTTTAAAACAGGAAGAACAGGAACTCATATGCCAGTCTGTTGCTTCACATGCTGCAAAAGGGTCTCGTAGAGGGCCCATTTGCCCATAAACCGCAACCTGGACCACTGGCTACATTACCTGCCCATATGGTAAGACAAACATTTAGTCCATAAACCTGTATTTAAGCTACAGGGTGAGTAATAAAAAAAACGAAACACAAATGTCAGGACCATTGTTCTAGTAAAGTTCTGCATGTAGCAATTTCAAAATCTAGGATATGAATGTCCAATTCGTAAGCTTTCTTTTAGTACAAGAATCATTCAAATCACCCATATACTTTTCAAGTTACGGAATTTTAAACACAACAGCCGTTTGAAGGTTCTGTCTCTGGATCACAAAAAAGTTGAGTGTTCTTTCAGCAAAACGAAAATAAATCACATACGGATGTGTGTGAATTGAGCTTTCATATCCTAGATTTTGAAAGTGCTACATGCAGAACTTCAGTAAAACAATGGTCCCGACATTTGGGTTTCGGTTTTTTTTACTCACATAGGCACTTTTGTGGCATTGCTCAAAGGCAATAGGAACATTGTAAATTACTCGGAAACAGCCCTTCCGATTTACTGAGACCAAAAAACCTTGCTCAGAGTGAAGATAAGGAGAGAACCAAATACCCTATGAAGTTATTCCGCCTGAACATGCTGAAATGGTATCGTTTCAAAGAAAACAATAACAGAAGGCAATTTTTTAAAAATGTGCGGCAGGCACACTTTTTTATCGTGTGTCATGTGTCATCTATGGAATCGTGTTTGAACAAGAACCCCCCCCCCCCAAAAAAAAAATTAAAAAAATTATGGTATCCACTGAGCTGAAACTTTAACAGAGCAGTTGTCATGCACCCTACTTAAGATTTGGGGAAATTTTGTTACTTCAAACGAAGAAAAAAAAACAACAACAAATGATCCTATGTACAGTTTAACACTTAGTAGAACAATTTCAACTGCAGCAGAAAATTATGCTAAGGCCAAAAAAAAAAGTCTCCGGTTTCTGGTATGGAGCTTGCCCAAAAAGTGGTGCGGCGACGCGGCTTTTTTTTTTTTTTTACCTGATTTTTTTTGTTTCAAATGTCGGCTGATGACTGCAAATGGTGCCCGACTAAACTTAGTGCAAATATATGGGAGTCCAGAGAGGCCACATAAGGCTTATTCTCGACCATAACCCAATCTAAAAACACGTTACAATTGTACAGCAGCAGGATTCCAGTCAAACCAGTGAGTTTGGCGGTTTTGAGACATCATCTTTCATTGAAAAAAACCCTTTTTCATTTTGCCGGCGCGTATGTCTACGGCGATGCGCACGCATACCAGAAACCGGAGACTTTTTTTTTTTGGCCTAATCATTTACATTATACATGTAAGCACTGTTTCATGATGGGGATGTGCATACAATTATAAGATCGTTTCATGATGTGCATACAGTTGCACACATGGAGATCTCTCTGTTTAAACAGGGCATGCAGCTTTTTCTCGGATCAGCTGATTTCATTTTTTTTTTTGTGTCACACTTATGCCATTAAACAAACTAAAAATAATGTACATGTATACAGTCTTGTAAAGCTTGGAATCCCCTCTCTTTTCTGTAGGAATCCCCTCTCTTTTTGTAACTTCCCAGTTGCATGCCTGTTACCATCGATTGTGTACTGTACTTACAAGCCCCTCTTTAGATTTGGTCAATTTAAAGTCGAGTGCTTTTTATTATTCCAAAATGGCTTCAGCAACCTAAAGCAGCCTTGTCTTACTCTTACATGTACTTCCAGTGACACTGTTTTTTTTTCTAGTTTTGAACAGTATCTTTCTGTAGAATATGCAATTTTCTGATGCATTTTACAGCTGATGCCATGCGAATCAACATGGTTTTGTACGTTCATGGTGCGTCGCAGTGATGCCATCGCTATTTTCGTGTTGTGTTTTGTCGTCCTCATTATTACCTCAAAACTTCCCTTAAAAAAAATCAAAACCCTGCCCTCTATTCACGACACTCCTGTTGGTTTTAAATGTCACTAACGAGTTTGGTAAGTCCAATAACCTAAAAGTTGTTTTTTGTTCTCTTTAAATTAACTGTACACAATCGCCCTGTTACTAGTATAGCAATTGAGTCCCTCACAATAAATCGTCACAAGTCCATCACAAGTTGACCACAAGTCATCTAGTCGCAAGTTAAAGAGGTTGTGGAATGCTCGAAGACATTTCCGTCATTTTTGGGGTAAATGTAGCCTAAGGTGTGATGAAATAAAAATGACTATTGTTTCTGTCATGAAATGAGTACAAAGGGTACTTTTGAGAGCTATTTTTCAGGTCCTGTTTCGACCCGAACGTGCAATTTGTGTAAAGTCGTCGTTGCGGGCAGCAAACAAAACACAGTAAATCGTGACGTAATAAACAGGACTCGTTTATGCCACTCTGCATCGGGAGTCCTGTTTATTACGTCACGATTTACTGTGTTTTGTTTGCTGCCCGCAACGACCACTTTTACACAAATTGCACGTTCGGGTCGAAACAGGCACGGACAGGACTTAAAAAACAGCTCTCAAAAGTACCCTTTGTACTCATTTCATGACAGAAACAATAATCGTTTTTATTTCATCACACCTTAGACTACATATACCCGAAAAATGACGGAAATGTCTTCGAGCATTCCACAACCTCTTTAAGTTAGACAGTGTTCGCATAATCTGTGACAAAAGCATTCCTTTGTAATTGTTCATCAACTACTGCTTACGGCACGTTGATCCCCATTACTGTCCTCTCGTATTCTATTTCATAAAAAATTGTAAGTTGAATCAAGTTTTCTGCTCGTCAGTCCATTTACTTTGATGAGCCTGGGCACGCTTCATTCCCTGCGAGTGCTGAGAGCGGTGCGAAATCTCTGCCCGACTGGGTCTATGGTGAACTCAGTGATAACAGTTCCAGCTCCGTCACTCAACCCACTGCGACCTCAACATTACAGGAGAGATATCATGGCACTACTGGCTCCTGGACCCACAGGTGAGCGTCATTTGGGGAATCGTGTTGTCTAAGGTAATGTTTTTGTCTACAAACTCCCTGGGCAATTGACCTATCGCGGTAGAATCGCAGTAGAATCGCGTCAACGCAGCTTGTGAAATATTGTCCAGTTACATGATATACAAAAATTAAATGGACGCGGAATGCGCAAATCCTGAGACAAACAAAGCTTAGGGTTGTCCAAGGCCAAAAAAAAATAGTTCTGCTTCCGATTACATGGCATTCGAAAATAGGGTAGGTAGATAGGGAAGTTATTTTTTTTTTGCCATTTTTTTTTGTGTACGATCACATGGAGGCGTCTACGTGCAGTCAAGGGTAAAAGGTAAAAATTGATGGTTTGGGGTTTTTTCTTTCTCATTTTTCCCATAAAAAAAATTAGGGTAGGGGCTGTCACTCAGAATAGGGTAGGTACCGGTAGTGGCTAACTCGCAAACGGCGATAGGTCAGTTACCCAAAACGGTAACAAAAAGAGAGTTAGGCGGAACTTGATTGCATTGTCACCATACACCCGATGCTCACGCGATGATGCTACGAGTTTGTGCTCATTCAGAAAAGGGCTGTGCATCAAAACCGGGTACTCGAGTAACTGACCGCTGATGTCGGGAACCGCTTCCACATTATGGAATCGAGTACCCGTAACCAACTTCACATATTACTTAGTAACTTCTCAGACAATGAAAAGGAAAGGTTTTAAATGAATGAATGAAAATCAGGCCGCATGGAAAAACAAAATTGAGTCACGTTGATGGCGCTTGCGAAAATGCAATTTACCTTTAAGCTACATGTACATGCATGTAGCTCACTGTATTGCTATATTGATGCACTGATGCGGTAGTTTTATCGTGCCGACCTTTATGAACAATCTGTACAGCAACTTTAGAGATTTAAATTTTGGAGTTGGTTTTCTTTAAAGGGTACCCAGTACCCGTGTTTTTCCCAGTCGGGTACCCAATTCACGTACTACCCGCAAAATGCACACCCCTACAGGTAGTTCAGAATAAAATTGAGTGGTGTATACATGTACCGGCACATGTACTTTGCACCATACGCGCAAACCAGTGTGCACATGCAATGTGTCCTGCACACAATAATAATAATAAAAATAGTGGATATTTATAAAGTGCACGTATCCACCAGGACTGGTGCTCAAGGCGCTACATCAGTATTACCCCTGCTCATTGGGCCCATGAAACATTCCAAATACCATCTCAGCTCCCTGGGTAGTGTATACAGCTCGATGCAGCCTGTTAGGCGCAAGGAAGCTAATTCAATAACAATAACCATCTCTGCCCTCACAGGTACCCATTTACTCCTGGGTGGAGAGAAGCAATGAGTGACAAAGTGCCTTGCCCAAGGGCACACGCACCATGACCCCGCTAGGACTCGAACCCACAACCTGCAGCTTTACCCGCAGACCACGAATCAGTGCCCTTAACCACGAGGCCACAGTACTCCACATGAACTCTCACCAGTTGTCACAATCTGTCATCTACTGTTCGTGCACAGCATCCATAGTCAAATTCATTGACAGTACTGGAAGGCTGAGGGCGTACAACTATTTATGTCACTGCAGTGTACCAAGCTGATTGAGTTCATATGACTCAACAAAGAAAGGGGAATTTCTGTCCTAGTTTCCAAAAATTGCAATAGCCAGTAAGAAGGGACACTCTGGAAGCTGGGCTGTCTACAAATGCTCCAGTAAAAGTTAAAGAGGTTGTGGAATGCTCGAAGACATTTCCGTAATTTTTCGGGTATATGTAGCCTAAGGTGTGATGAAATAAAAAATGACTATTGTGTCTGTCATGAAATGAGTACAAAAGGTACTTTTGAGAGCTGTTTTTCAGGTCCTGTTTCGACCCGAACGTGCAATTTGTGTAAAAGTCGTCGTTGGGGGCAGCAAACAAAACATACTAAATCGTGACGTAATAAACAGGACTCCCGATGCACAGTAGCATACACGAGTCCTGTTTATTAGTCACGATTTACTATGTTTTGTTTGCTGCCCTTAGGCTACATATACCTGAAAAATGACGGAAATGTCTTCGAGCATTCCACAACCTCTTTAAAAGATCAAAATTTGAAACAGTGAGTGCAAAGTCCTCATGTCTTTGCTACACAGCGTGCGAGTATGCCGCAGTCAGAGTTATATTGCAAAATACAGTAATCGCAGCTGACTGTTCATATTGGTCTACAACTGACTGTCCAAAATTATGTGAGATCATCATGTTCATATGTGACCTATTCTGTCAAAATCAGACTTTTCTGGGCAAAAGGTCAAAAATGAGATTTCTGCATATTGTTAAAACATGTTCTTTTTCTTTTTAATAGGTGGTTTAATTTTTGAAATTGGTCATTCCTGGGCAGAGTTATGCTATTTTGAAGTTCATTGTGTCGAAAAGTAGAAAACGGAGAAAATGGCCACGAACGTCACAAAACAGTAATTTCTTTAACTGATCATGCTGATATACCTTAACAAATCATCAAAAATACTATATTTAGAGTTCAAATTAGGGTTTCAAACTTTAATAGTATATTTTAGACATGTTCAGGATTACAAATATGCAAAAATTTGAAAATCGAAAAAAATCACTCCCTCAGCGTTTTTTGGCCCTATCTTAATTTCAACCTCTGCCCAGAAGCGTCTGCTTTTGACAGAACAGGTCACATATGGACATGTAAATAACATCATAAATAATGAATATATGAACATATCTTAGATAAATCAACATACATGTGTTGACATTATAATAAATGAAAATCGGATGTGTTTGAATGCAGGAGAAGCCGAACTGAGAATGGTGTGGTGTCAGCAACCGCAGCTGGAGACAAGGAATACCGCAGTCATGTAGACAAGACACGGGTAAGACAACAATACTCATACTCTCAGCATACATTCAATAATCATAACCCTGGTAAGTCCTTCAAGAACAAGATTTTAAGGCTTTTTTAAAGGTATAGTCCATCATTTGTAATTTGTGTAGTTTGTTCGTTTGAACATTGAAGCAACAAAAGTGCTCAAGATCTAAAGAAGGGTGCTGAACAACTAACCTGATGAAATTTCAGCTCAGCTTTAGCTGTATATTTCGAGAAAAACAACATTCTAGGATCTCGATTCAAATCAAAAGTTGCTGAATCATGTTTTGAATTGGGCCTGAATTCAGCGTCCGATACACGTTCTCACTGAGCCGATTGCAGCTACGCGATGTCGCGCACTGATCCGACGAATTATAGCAACCGCGCGCATGCGTGTGCGTCGTGCCAATGCTTGCGTGCGCTTCGCCGAATAACAAAACGAAATACTCATTTGAATTTCCTACGGTGCTTCTTAAGTCCTTCTTTTGTTGATTTCTTCAAAATGACAGCTTGCCAGAAAGAATAATTTTACAGGGAGTTTAGTCCCCTTACTATCTTTCAACCAAGTATGTTTTTCAACAATAATTACGTCAGTTACTTTTTGGATAGCTGCAAATGATGGACTCTTGCTTTAAGTAGCAGATATTGGCATAGTTGTTAGTGTCATTTGTGTCTACACTTTCTTTTATGCGTCAAATTTTTCTTCGGGAAAAAGGTTCATACCTGATTCTGGTGTGTCACTTCTTGTACAAACAAACCTCTTGGACAATGAAAAAGAAAGGTTTTGAATGTATTTTGTGGGCAATTTTCAAATGAAAACCAGGCTTCATGGGAAACAAAACATATTTCATGTTTATGACACTCGCGATAATTGCAGTTTACACCTTAACTCTAACAGTACTCATCCTACATGTCCTATCAAACCCCAACGGCATGTTTTGTTGGAATCTGTCAGGATGGGTACAGTACCCCTAAACTGACAGTCTTTTACATTGGGTTGGCACACCTCCAGAATCAAAGTCAGAAATATGTATGTGCAGTTTCCCATATGATGTTGGAATTTGCCAGGACGGGTATGGTTCCTATTAAATCATGCTCGGGAGTTATAAAGTTCACTGTGCACACTTGTATCTTGCTGTATTGACCCACGGATTTGGTAGTACACATGTATATATCGTGGGCCCTTTATGAACAATCTGAACACTAAGCAACTTGAGTTTTGGGGTTGATTTTCAATACGGGGGACCGGATACCCATGTTTCTTTTTTTTTCAATCGGGTACCTGGTTTCTGTGCTACCCATAAATCACACTCCTTAAAGAGAATGTCAGTTGTGTTCAAGACTTTGATTAGAGTATTGCTATTAGGAAGTAGAACACAAATCATGGAGAAATTACCATACCAGCGATGTGTTGTGTACTGTGTGAAGCTGACCAAATGATGAAAGATTTACACAAAAATCTGATGTTTTTAACTTTATCTTTTAGAGAGATGCCAATGAAGAGATGTTTGCGTATGACTCCAGCGGCATGACTCCAACAAAGACATCTTTTCGAGGTAATTTTCTGCACAGACATTTAAATAACTATCATTATTGTATGTTTTCAGAAGGAAAATTTGACACCAGATCTAAATTGTGTGCCTGAAAATGAGATGGCACATAAATACTGCAAAATCATTCAAAACCTCATGATGGTTTGTGGAGGATCTCGGAGTGTAATAGTTTGTTTAGGCCATCAGCCTGGGGGTTTGGTCTGTATCAAATGAGTGGAATAATCATGGTAATTGTGATTTTTGGCAAGGTATGCACCCCTGTACTGTAGTTGGAAAATATGTGATAGCATTGCAGCGGCGGCAGCTTTTTAGGTGCTATCACTTTAAAAAAAAAAATTGGCAGCCAAAACATGCTACTTATTAATCCGATTCAAGCATATTGGCTGCCATTTTGAGAAAAGAAATTAAAAGTGATTACACCAAAAAACTGGCACGGCTCACACTACAAAGCTATCACACATTTTCCAATTCTTGATGTGACACCTTGCCAAAAATCGCTATGAGCATTGCTCTTTTCGATAGCCTATTTGATCAGGACCCAAAGTAAAGAAAAGTATTAAAATCATGTAGCAATTATCAAAACAAGTGCAAATGAGATATGTTATAGGCTGGTATTTTGGACATATTTGGTGAAGGTTTCATGTATATCCATTGTACCATTTGAAGAAAAGCACTAGCAAAGAACACACGCTAAAAACACTCTGACCACGGTTCCATGGTTCATCAAATTGATTGAAATCGCGTACTGATTTGAAGCGGCGTAATAACAAATAAAAACCTAGTCGTGGTGACTGACTCACTTGAAGTTATTGACACATTTAAAAAAGGCAAAACCAATTCCGTGCGCAGACTGGAAAATGAGCCACTTCGAATGAAAATGACATAACTCCTCAGCACAGCCACTAATTTGAACAATTCAAAATGTTTGTGGAAGACAAGATAATAACCATTCATATGAAACACTCAGTTTTTTTCTCAATACAGTGGGACGCCGCTATACCGAACACCGCTATACCGAGCATTCGGCTATATCGAACATCATCCTTGGCCTCCGGTTTTAATGTACAAAATGTACCAAACATTGTTGTTGAAAGAAGTCAACAAATAAACAAAACAAAAAAACTACCGGGTTTTTACATGTATTAAACACTACGGTTTGGGCCACTTTTTATTCCCGAAAACCACCCATGGTTACATCGCGTTTGAATGTTGAAGAGCGATAGATGACAATTATTTCCCCAAGGAATACAAGGGAGAACCACCCGTTGCTAAAGTTTTGTGACAACTCCTCGTGCGGCGGCGGGATGTGAAAATGCCAGTTCAGTGACTTCACTATTGATCTAAAGAGGGTACCGGCGGTTCAAAATCGCTATACCAAGCGATTGTTATTTCGAACACTTTCTGTGGATCCCACGATGTTCGTTATAACGGCGTTCCACTGTATACTCTATTTACCACCAAACAAATGGTGAACTTGGGTCCGGATCATTCTGACTCACCCTGTACATGTACACGCCATTTTTGTTGCCTTTTAGCCAATAGTTCGCTCAAAGAAGGGACAATGATGCGGAGACAACATGAGAAGGAGTTAGAGATGAGGAAACAGATGATGGAAGCTCAACACCATGAAGAGAAGTTACGGTTGCAACAGCGACACGATGAAGCTATACAGAAGGTATATAGAGCCACACTTGTGACTTGTCATCACAGAAAGTCCAATTTTTTTAATTCTCATTTGCATTTCATGCATTCTGTTCATTTCCAATAAATAAACACCACTCAAGATCCAAAGAAGAATGTTCAAAACCTAACCCGTCGAAGTTTCAACTCAGTGGATACTACACTTTTCGAGAAAAAAAAACAGTGGAAAATGGTGCACAACCTTTTGATCATGATTTATTAATATAAATTTTTATTTGCAACAATCAGTCAATTGACTGATCGTTGTAAATCACTTTCATTTGTTGTTTTCTTCAAAATGACAGCAAGCCATACGAAATAATTTCACGGGGTGTTTAGTACCAGTACGATCTTTATTCCATGTATACTTTTGATAAAAATTCCCCAGGTTACTTTTGGGATAAATGCAAATGATCCTATTTGCCTATAAGTAGTGATATATTTGCTCTTCTATATTCTGCGGAAGGCGAGCTTTCCCATGGTGTATAACTTTCGGGGATGCTGAATTAGTAACGGAAATACAGACTTCCAACTTTATTAATATATAGTGATTGTGTAGTAAATCCGGTGGCTTCGCATCTTTGTTTTTCCACAATTTGTTGTGGACGGGAGAAAGGCTTCTATGGAAATGGGTCTAACAGAGGTTTCATAGAAGTTTGACGGAACTAGGGGGAAAACATATTTAATTGTTGATTTCTGTTTAATTTAGATTCTTGATCGTAAGAACTCCGAGATGGAGGATATGAAGAACCACTACCGAAGCAAGAGCAAAGAAATGGATACGACGATCAGGAAACTAGAGAGAAAAGGTAAGATCATCTGAGGAATTAAAGGGAGAATACAACATTTGCAAACATCGAAAAATAAAACTACTAAGTTTTTACAAAATACCTTACTAGGATGTTGGTAAATGACAGTCTAAAGCATTCTGTAAAATTATGGCACCTGGTGTGAAGTAATTTTCAAGAAAAATCTAACTATTTTCAACTACTGCTCCAAATTTACCATTTTTTTCAGTCCAAAGTTTGTTTGCTATTGGTTATAAAGTGTTCATGAACGGGTGCAGGTCAGCAAGACTGGTTCCCTTACCTTACAATTTTCCGGCATCAATACATTGATCCATTTCATCTTTAGTGGAGTCAGGGAACCAGACTACTTGACCATTTTTGTTTTTCTTGGTTTTTCCAGCATTTTCAAACACAAAACATCAAACATGTCAGTATAACAATATTTGATCTATTATATTAACCCCTCAAATAGTTCATTTCTGAAAATTACAGCAAAAGCCAATAATGTACATTCCCTTTAACCTGTTTGCGATGGACGTTTAGCATTGCAGTTGATAAATGGTTGTCCCAGGATTTGTGAAGAAGGTTTTCCTTATATGTGAGGCGTTCTGGCAAAATGAGACAGAACTGGGCACGTGATGTAGTGGAGAAAAATGCAAAAACCAAATGGGTGTGATTTTGCTTCGATTTTCAGATTTATTGATATTTGTTACCATTGATATGTCTACTACACATAAAGAACAGAGTCTTAAATTATGCATGCAGGTACCAAATACCAAATAAATACTATGAGTGCTGTGCCCACTTATATGCTGAAGTACTGCATACTGCAGTTAACTACCAGTAGTATTTTGTAGCTTTAGGTGAGGTTAGCATGGTTAGGGTTAAAGAACCTATGGGCTCCGTGCACAAGTACCCCTTCAACGGCCAGAAAAGGAGAGTTGGGCGGAGACCTAGACTGGTTCCCGGACCCTCCACTGGGTATTTCGAATGATCCAAAGTTATTGGGGGCGGGGATTAGTCTAGGAGACCATCGCAAGTTAAATTTGAGCGTATTCGTGAGCCAACGACAACTGACGCTCAGGTGCATAGCTTTGTTCACATTCAGGATAAATTAGTCTTGCGTACTGAATACTGGAGTCGTATATAGCGCACGTATCTACCAGCAATAGGTTTTTTTAGGAAATTATGTCTATTATTAAAGACAGGTAAATAAAGTTGATGAGAAATATGAGACCCATTATATAGCACCTTATAAGGGTATACAAGGTGCTGCGTGCATATTGCAGCTACTGCCAGAAATACTGGGGCAAACCCCTTCTTTGCGCGCGAACAGTGCAAACCCCTACGTCTCGCGCGAACCAGTACAGTACGTACACGCGGTGTCCCGTCCAAGGGGCTCTCAAAAGTGGTAAAAACGCGTCCTCTTTTGTTGGCGCACGTAGTCCATACTGGTGAAGAGCGGCACTGTGTGTCGTGGTCAAGTCAAATGGTTATTGAAGTGCTGCATTGCACTATTATACAAATATTGAGTGGCTCAGCATGGAATGGGAGGAATATTATCGCAAGGTAAAATCTAGACTTTTCCATTTCACGAGGCGAAGTCAAGATTTTACCGAGCGATAATATTCCTCCCATTTCACAATTTAAAGCCACTCAATATTTGTTTTATATAACTGACATATAGATCCTTGTCATTTGATATATTTGAACTTTTATTTCAATACAAAACTGGAGGAAAATGTATTTCGCTCTTTGAAACCACCCCTTCACGAAAATGTTTGAACCCAACGCTGTAGCGCTTGCTCTTTGGAACAATATGCGCTACATGTACGCGCAACGCTGAACGCACACACAAGCATGCATTTGCACACAAATACCGCGTCATGATCCTTACTGTTGAATAGTATTTCCCATTCCCCATGGGCGGATAGTACTTTTTGAGCGGCGGCGTGAATGGGAGCAATAACAAATGCCACGTGATGTGAGTTCCACCAATCAAATGACAAGGATATGTATGTCGGTTATATAATGCAAAATGAGAATTCTATATGCTGTGAATGTTGTAGAAATAACAGTTTTAAGCACTGATTTCTAATATTTTTCTATTTATTTGTCTCTGTAGTTCAAACCCTGGTGAAAGAGTCAGCTATGATACGTGACAGCAGGGACCAGCAAATTGCAGAGCTCAAGAAAATGGTAGAACACAGCGACCAGTCAACTCAGAATGAGTACGAAACAAAGGTAGGCTCAAACCTGCTGACAAAAGTGTCAATAAATACCTTTAGAAGTTTCTCTTTTGCTATAATTGGTTGACAGCCTGTCATGTGATGTGCTTTATTACAACAAAATGGTACATAAGGGAGACACAATAATACTTAAATTTACATTAGAGAGACATTGGTCATTAGGGAGACGTTTAGTGTCTCCTGAGGTTTTATCAACCATTTCTACATGTTGCAAATGACTCCTTGGGTCGAGAATAGTATAATATAACCATTCAACAAAGGCCTGGATAGCTCAGTTGCTAGAGCGCCGGAACAGTGTTCTAGATGTCGCAGGTTCGAACCCCACTCCAGTTAATTTCTTTGCTGAGCCTCATCATTAGCCCTAACTCCCTAGGGGGTGTGCAAAATCATATTGAAATTGGAGGATTCAGGACTGTTAGGGTTAGTAAGTCAATTACATCTTAATCTTAATGCGATTTCTAAGAAATCTCTTAATTTCTAAATTTCAAATGCCACAAATGTGGTGTTTAGCCTTAAATAGCGTATTCATGGGGAATAAAATTACGGAACATTCTAGGGCTGTCCAGTTTTGAATAATTTAGTATTTGATTACTCAAAACTGCGTTTGACCGAATATTCAGTTATTCCAAACTGCTAGCTGCAACTGCGTGCGGTGCTGGTAAAAAGTTGCACAAAGAGTGTGCCAGTTAAATTTGCGTGCGGCGATCGATATGGGGCTCTAGAGTGTTTTGCAGTAAGTATTTTATAATTGTAAAAGGGCTTTAACCTGCTAAAAGGATGTGAACAATGAATCGTTGACAAATAAAAAGTTACCATTAAAAAAAAGTTTCAACTGACAATAAAGCACCACAACTTTATGATAAAATAACATCATAGTCGCTTGTATACGTGAACTATATACACCCCGAGGACAGACAGACAAAGGGAGAACAACAGATTCGTTGTTGTCCTCGAGAGTTCATCTTTTGTTGAAATCGGTCCTCGGTCGTGCGTTTGTGTGCTTAGTCTATGGGAGAGTGTTATATTACAGGGACAAAGGAAAAGACAAAGCATTGTCCTCAAGAGTATAGTCAAACACGACGGGGTGTATGTGCATGTGTGTTTTGGGGTTTTTTCTCTCAAATATTCAAACTGGCAAAAAGCTATTCAAATTTTCGATTGATGATCGAATATTTGCCTATTCGGTATATTCGGGACAGCCCAACAAAATTCCATTGAATTTCCAATTTTAGGAAATGATTGGTTATTTTTTTCAGTTGGTCAAAATGTCCCAAAACATTTTCCAACATCATGAAATGGACCTGTACTGCACATTTCTTACAATGCTTTCATTTCAGCTTCATGAAAGGACTGCCGACTTCGAGCAGGAGAAGTTTGAAATGCAGAAACAGCACACCAAAGCGATACAAGAAATCTTAGACGATACCAACGCTAGACTGCACAAGATGGAGACTGAGTACAGCGAGCAGGTCGACCAGCATGTAGGCTTTTACCAAGGCTTAATTGAGATAAATTGAGTCAAGACTCGACTTGTCATACTTAATTTACAATTTTTAGTGACTCCATTTGCAGGTGTGCAAATTTTCCTTGGATCCGCTGATTTCCTCGTCTTTTACTTCTCATGAATGCCATTACAAACTGAAAAATACTGTTCCAAGTCTTGTGCGGTTTGGAATTTCCTCGTTTTTTCTAAATTCCCAGGTGCAAGCCTGCATTTGTCTAGAGTCTCTTCAAGCAAATGACTTGACTCAGTTTGAGTCACTTTTTTGGTGACTTTGTTTGAGTCACTTTTTTGGTGACTCAATTTGACTCAAATCATCACAGGCAATGTCCTGACTCGACCCAATTCACAATTTCAGGTGACTCGACTGGTCGCCATTAGAAGCAACTGGGTTGACTCGACTTGAGTCACAATTTTCAGTGACTTGACTTGAATCAATAAAGGCAAATTTGTAGACTGAACATGAGTCACATACTTTTTCGGTCAAGTACACTTTTCAGTTACTTGACTGGACTTGCATCTTACCTGCCAATGACTTGAATGGACTTGAGTAACTTGGAGCAGAAGACTTGACTTCACTTGAGTCAAATACTCATTAACACTGGAGTCCTTAAAATGTGAAAACACAAATTATTTTCTGATTGTAAGTTTCTACTTCATGTCATGTTAGCTGGCTTGCAGGCTTACACTTTATCCTTACATGTACTGTATAGGGTGAGTCAAAAAAAGCATACCCCAAAAATTATATTTCATATTTAAAAAAAAATATGTAGCACCAAAAATAATAATGACTGGAAAGCCAATTTCATAAGCAACTTTTAGATGAAAAATTTACTGAAATTGATCAATCCGTTCCAACAATATCACCATTTTAAACGCAATGACCCTAAAACCTGTTTCGTCCAAAAATGTGATTTCAAGAATCGTCGTCATAATTGTATTTAGTTTCTGGTAATGAAACCAAGACTTCTTCAAAAGTGCTCGTGGCATGGTAGATCGCAAACCTGCAGAAACCTGTAGAGAGAAGACAATGAAGAATTTGCAGTTTAAGAGGTTGGAGAAAACTCCAGAAGAATTGTTCTGGGGAAAAACCACAGAATCAGGCAGGGACTGAAAACCAAATCCACCTGCTGACTTGTGGAATCGAACCCAGGCCATACAGGTGGAGGGCTAGGAAAGTAACCACTGTGCCATATCTAACTTTCTGACTCAAGTCGCTTTTCGTGATCACGGAATGTTACAGGCTGAAGTTATCAGAGACCTAGAGGTCAGGATAACACAAATAAGCCAGGAATCGGAGAAGCAGAACAGAGCCCAGGCTGAACAGGGACACGAGAAAGCCGATTTGGAGAGGAGAAACATGCTACTGAGTGCTGAGCTTGAAAATATCAGGACCAGGTAATAAAACAAGCAACCAGATTCTTAGACAAGTATCAAGTGAAAAGTACTAATTTAAAAGTGGAACAAAGAAATTGACTGGAGCAGAGTTTGAACCTGCGACCTTCAGATTGCCGTTCTGGTGCTGTACCAACTGAGCTATTCAACCGAATAAATAATAATAATAATAATAATAACAATAATAACCCTTTGTTGGCCGTTCTACATTTTGTCACTGTCTTTGTTCAGGAGGCGCTAGACAGAAGCCATAAACCTGTATAAGTGTAAACTACATTAAATAATTAAAAGGAATAATGCCATTTCACGATACCATGCCCTCCATAAGGTAATCATAGAGAGGCCATTTTTGCTGGTCATTATAGGAACACAGTTGACCAATGCCTGCCAAAGAGTACTCTTTTTGCACAAGGCAGAGCAGTTTTCTTGTTTGCTTTTTTTTTTCTTTTCTTTTTTAACTTTTTGGCACCTTCATTTGTAAACAATGGAGGATAAATGATTCACAACAGGATGGTGTATGAAGGATGTAAATGTGAAAAGGAGCACACTGTATTGTGAATCAGTCTTATTGAATAATTTTATTGTTTAAAGGAAAAATACAACATTTGCAAACATCAAAAAAAAAAACTACCAAGTTGTTACGAAATACCTTACTAGGATGTTGGTAAATTACATGCTAAAGCATCCTGTAAAATTATGGCACCTGGTGTGAAGCCATTTTCAAGAAAATGGTATATTTGTATACATTTCCAACGCTGGTCGGCCGACCACCGTTGGAAAACCTAACTATTGTTCATACTGCTCCAAATTTACCAATTTTTTTAGTCTAAATTTTGTTTTGCTAGCTATTGGTTCCATGTTCATGAATGGGTGCAGGCCAGCTAGACTGGTTCCCTTGCCTTACAATTTTCCGGTATTTTTGATCCATTTCATCTTTAGTGGAGTTAGGGAGCCAGACTACTTGAATATTTTTGTTTTTCTTGATTTTTCCAGCATTTTCGAACACAAAACGTCAAACATGTCAGTGCAACAATATTTGATCTATTATACTGACCCCCAAATAGTTCATTTCTGAAAATTACAGCAAAAGCCAATGATGTACATTCCCTTTAAGGGTGTACATGTACATCTGCCCCTGTATATTTTTTGTGATATTAAAGGCCTATTAAGATCAGTGGCTTTTTATGCACTCAAAATCCAAAGAAAATGTTAAAAAAACGTCACCTGTTTAAGTTTTGGCTTGGATATTACACTTTTTGAGTAAACAGTGAAAAACCATCGCAACCTTAAACAAAAAACACGATTTCATCGATATCACTCTTTATTCCAAAAATCTGTCAGTTGACTGATCATTGGAAATCACCTACCTGTCTTGATTTCCTCTAATGAAATGACAGCAAGCCAGACGAAATGATTGCACAGGGAATAGTACCAGTACAATCTTTAATCCAAGTAAGCTGTTTGACAATAATTTGGTATGTTGCATTTTGGAACAAATGCCAATTGATGGACCTCTAAGCCTTCAACAGACATACATGTCGGAGATAATGGACCAACAATTGACCAATTTCTGTGTATTTTCTGCCACAAAGGTATGCTGAGGTTGAGAAGGCAGCTGAGCAAGCCAGAGATGACCAGGAGATGGAAATGAGAGCCATGAGAAACAAAACAGACGCCAGCATTGAGTTCATGAAAACAGAACACAGCTTGTCTCTTGCCAAGGTATGGCTACAGTTTTTCTGATTGTCTGTTACATTTTCTAAGTATGTACAGGAAGATCATGTTCAGCTATCCAAAAAGTAACTGAAGAAATTAATGTTGAAAAGCATACTTGGTTTAAAGATAGTAGTGGCACTAAACTCCCTGTTAAATTACTCTTTCTGGCATGCTGTCATTCTGAAGAAAACAATAAAAGAAGGTAATTTCCAAAGATGCATCTAAAGATGCATTTTTGGAAATTTCCATTAGTAGTTCATTCATAATTACGTGAAGCCATGAATAAGTGCGCGCAAGTGTTGACACAACACACACGCGCGCATGGTTGCTATAATTCGTCGATGCAGTGCGTGACATTGCGTAGCTGCAATAGGCTGAAGTAGAACGTATCTCAGACGCTGATTTCGGGTGCAATTCAAAACATAACTCGGCAACTTTTGAATTGAAATTGAGATCCTACAATTTTGTTTTTCTCAGAATATACAGAATTCGCTGAGCTAAAACTTTATCAGGTTAGTTTTTAAGCGCTTGTCTTTGGAGTTTGAGCGCTTTTGTTGCTTAAAAAAAAATGCACAAATGGCAAATGATGTACTCTACCTTGTCTGCACATTTATTTTCAAGTTAATCAAAGAGTTGATCGGAGCAGGGTTTGAACCTGCGACCTCCGGATTGTCGTTCGGGTGCTTTACAAATGAGCTATACAGCCCTATTTTGGCAGTTGCCACTTCTGTAAACGTCTTTGTTCTTTGCAGTGTCGTTGTCTGGATAGCTGAGTTGGTAGAGTTCAAACCGCACTCCAGTCAATTTCTTTGTTCAGCTTTACAATACTTATAATGCGCTGAGTCCGTTTCCTTGTATAGTTAATCTAAAAGTTTAAACATTAACAAAATCTATCTTGTGTTACAATCATAAGGAATTGCATTTTTAAGAACTCATGCCTTGCATACTAGAATCTGAAGTCTGCTTTTCCATAACCCTTTTTGAAACACCATAATTTTGGTTCTGATTTGTTTTCCTTTTTGTTTTGTTCTTGTTTTCCTTTTTTTTATGGAATTAGTCTGTAGATACAATTCATGAGCTGGAGCAACACATACAGGACTTGAAGCAACAGTTGCAGGATAGCGAACACCGACGACAGCGTGAACTTAGGGTAAGAACTAATATTATCCTAATAGTATCCTTGAACAATATACAAAATATTGACTGCTTTTGAGTGGTATAGAAAACTAGTCCCCTCTCCAATGTTTAGTAGCCTGCAACAGATGTGGATGGTGAACACCACAGACAGTGAAAACTCTGGTTAAGAATTTATATTGTTATATCATGTGCTTGGATACTGTAATTTCATTGGTCTAGGACGGCCACGTGTCTGGTCAATAAAAATGCATGTCATTCACTGAGGGTGATATCGCACTGCGTTCATTGTGCACTTGTGTGGAACCTGCCGGCGCGCTAGCTTTGCACATTGAGAACTGCAACTTGAAATGTTCAAAACCTTCAGTTATCAAAGGTTACATCGCAGTGATTTAATTTATTTCTCACACAGAAAGTAACAACCATTTATCTTTGTGCGTTATGGAGTACCGAAGTGTGACGTCATTTAGAACCAGAAAGTGAAGGGCAAACGAATGGAGTATGCGCGCGTGTTGTTTCACGGGCTGAATCACGCGCTAATGTCTTTCACACACATTTTGTGCGCGTGACGTACATGTATTCACTTCGGTATTCCATTGGCACCATATAACAAAACAATTGTTGACCGCTGTGATGTGGGATATGCCGTTTTTAACCTCCTTCGCCTCGGGTGCTATGCGAACCTTTGGGTGTTAAAAACGTCATATCCCATGTTACAGCAGTCAACAATTGCTGTTTCAGGTAGTACAGGATTAACTGGCCCCCTCTGCTGTTTACCAGCCAGCGACGGCAAGAACTCAGAGTAAGAACATACTGCATCGTAGTTGAGCTACATATGAATATTGACTGCTTTTAGTAAAATAGTCAACTAACCTCTCTTCCAATGTTTACTTAGCCTTTAGTCAAGTCCCACACGCCTATACCCGGACCATCCGGACATGTAACGCACCCCGGATGCTGACACGCAAAAAGACTAGCACGAGCGGCAAAGCTGCGAGGGCCTTTAATATCTCGTGGAACTAATCACTTATTAATTTATTCACGTAATATAAATCAAGCAATATAAACCAATCATCTAACGGTGGTTTGCGGTTACCAGCAACAACAACCGTGCCCTTGCGTGCGTGCGCCAGACGACAGCTGATTTACGTTAGTAATTCTGCAACGGGTAATGCATTATGCATGTCTACCAAATCGGTAGACAAATGTAAAGAAAAACATAAGCGTTCTCCACGTGTCAGCATCCGGGGTGCGTCATGTGTCTGGGTAAGCGCGTGGGACTTGACTAAAGGCTAATGTTTACTAGGCTGCAACAGATGCAAGATAGAATAAAAAGTCGTGATATCCTAGTGGAATTATATACAAATATTGACTGCCTCAAGTGGTATAGTAAAACAGCCTTCTGTGGCAATTTCTGTGGCGTGTACCGGAAGAAGAGCATTCAAAAGAAAGAGCATCTATTTTTTTGGGTATTTATTTGGTTGTATTTTGATATCTTTGTCGTTGCTAAGGATCTGGAGTCCATGCTTAAACAGGACAAGCTGCATCAGGAAAATCTTCATGAGAAGCAGATAATGAGCTTGAGGTCCGAGCTGGAAGGAGAACGACAAGACAATCACAACAAGATCCTGAAACTACAACAGACAATCAGGTAAATATTGTTCAAATTTGTAACGTGGCACAGACACTTAAGATAGTAATGTAATTTTTGTTTTACTTCAGACATTTAGACAAATGTACTCAATTCAAGGATTACCACATGGAATAGGCCCGTCTCATAGACAGCCATCTTAGTAGGAAAATTAAAACTGCGTATTCAGGTGTGTTTATGTGCAGTGTGCAAAATGTTCTAAACATAACGCATGTTGCTCGAAACTTCTTTGAAATACGGCACAGCCGATGCGTCACGAAAATTTGACTTTCAAAATGCCGATGCATGTGGCAATCTGTAGGCAGTGACGTCGTTTGAGAGAGATCTATTAGTGAGAATTTGTTTGAGATTTTTGACGTTAACCCAAGAGACTGTTGGTGTTTCTTTGTACCCCACATGCCCAAAGATGATGCATTCTTTGAGCAGCTCGTGCCACGATAACTTGCAAAAAGGTTTTTTTCTAAAGCATTTGTTTTTGAAATCAGTGGTCCTCCATTTTCCAAGAATAGTCCTTAACCCTAACCCCTAGAGTGATTTGCTAGAAACCTTCCTCACTCTTGCAAATTCCAACACCATATGGTTAGTTGTTCACCATATGGTTAGGTTAGTTGTTCAGATTTTTTTTGATTTTGAGCACTTTTGTTGCTTCAAACAAAGATAGTGCACATATTACAAATGATGGACTGTACCTTTAACATTTTGATGCATCTTGCAGATAGAATCCAATGAAAAATGTGCAACTCATTCTTTGGTTAAGGGACAAGGATGAACAATTACAGAAATTTGCTGAACTGCGGAAGATGCAGTCGCAGCAAGCCGAGAAGGCCCTGGAAGAGTTCAAGCAACAAGTAGAGCATAACTCCAGCAGGATGTTTGACGACATGAAGGCACAGATGCAGAAAGTAGAAGCCGACCTCCTCCAGTCCAAGGAACTCAGGCAGACACAGACTAGAGAGTACGCAAGACAGCAGGAACAAGAAAGGAAACGATTTGAGAAGCAGGTACGCGAATTTTTTAGGCAGTGTGTCTAAAATGGTTATTAAAGGTAAGGCCAAAAAAAAAAGTTGTCGGTCTCTGGTCAGACCAAAGTTCCGGAATTGATGCGGCAACGCGGGTTTTTTTGGCTTTTATTTTCAAGCTGGGATTGTACAGACAAGGTGAATACTATTTTGCTTTTTGTGTCCTCATATACATATACATCGGTGTCCTCCATCATTTGCCTTTGTGCAATTTCCCCATTCCTTGGTGCTCATTGAGGTGGTGCGGCAATAGAGGGCGCTGTTGTAGCTACCGCAGAAAATTTGGAAAAAAAAAAATTGGCGCGCATGATTAAAATCAACGCGCGCCGACCAGAGACCGACTATTTTTATGCCCCGGCGAAGCCGAAGGGCATACTGTTTCTGTCATGTCCTTCCGTGTGTGGGTGTGTGTGTTAGTGTGTGGGTGTGTGTCACACTTTTGCTTTCATCACGATAGCTCAAGATAGACTTGATGGATTGTCATGAAACTTGGCATTTAGTTTGATAGTGGATTCCCCAAGAAGCCTATTGAATTTGAGGGCCACGTGTACAAGGTCAAGGTCAATATGGCTAAAACAAAAGAAAATGCTTTCATCAAGATAACTCAAGATAAACTTGATGGATTGTCATGAAACTTAGCAGGTAGTTTACTAGTGGGTTCCCAAAGAAGCCTATTGAATTTGGGGGTTACTGGTCAAAGGTCAAGTTCAATATGGCTAAAACAAAAGAAATGCTTGTCATCACGATAACTCAAATTAGCATTGATGTATTGTCATGAAACTTTGAAGATGGCTTGCTAGTGGAACCTTCGAGAAGCCTATTGAATTTGGGGGTTATAGGTCAAAGGTCAAGGTCAATATGGCTAAAACAAAAGAAATGCTTGTCATCACGATAACTCAAGGAAGACTTGATGGATTGTCATAAAACTTGACAGGTGGCTTGCTAGGGGTACGCCCAAGGAGCCTATTGAATTTGGGGGTTACCAGTCAAAGGTCAAGGTCAATAAGGCTAAAACAAAAGAAATGCATTATGATAACGTTAACAAAAGAAATGCTTGTCATCACGATTACTCAAATTAGCATTGATGTATTGTCATGAAACTTTAAAGATGGCTTGCTAGTGGAATCCCCAAGAAGCCTATTGAATTTGGGGGTTACAGGTCAAAGGTCAAGGTCAATATGGCTAAAACAAAAGAAATGCTTGTCATCACGATAACTCAAATTAGCATTGATGTTTTGTCATGAAACTTTAAAGATGGCTTGCTAGTGGAACCCTCGAGAAGCCTATTGAATTTTGGGGTTACAGGTCAAAGGTCAAGGTCAATATGGCTAAAACAAAAGAAATGCTTGTCATCACGATAACTCAAGGAAGACTTGATGGATTGTCATAAAACTTGACAGGTGGCTTGCTAGGGGTACGCCCAAGAAGCCTATTGAATTTGGGGGTGACCAGTCAAAGGTCAAGGTCAATATGGCTAAAACAAAAGAAATGCATTATGATAACGTAAACAAAAGAAATGCTTGTCATCACGATAACTCAAGGAAGACTTGATGGATTGTCATAAAACTTGACAGGTGGCTTGCTAGGGGTACGCCCAAGAAGCCTATTGAATTTGGGGGTTACCAGTCAAAGGTCAATGTCAATATGGCTAAAACAAAAGAAACACTTGTCATCACGATAACTCAATTTAGACTTGGTGTATTGTCATGAAACTTGTCAGGTAGCTCACAAGTGGTACATCTCTTTCTACTTCATTCTGTAGGATCTTGTTGTTTTTCACTTCACATTTAATTACACAACACTTACCCTGTGAAACCAGTTGTAATTCAGAGGGAGGGGGTGCCACAGGTCAAGATCAGTGTTAACTAAACAAATCAATGGTTATGTAACTGAATAGTCCCACAGAACCAGATAGCTCGTATAAATTATCATACAAGAGGGTGGCAGTGTGTCAAGGTATGGGACGGTTGGGGTGGAGGGGCATTTGTGTTGGAAGACACACTTTTCTTTTTTTTTTATTGGCCTTATCAGTGGGTTCATATTTGAATACTTCAAGTCATATAGCATGTATAGGATCATTTGCTTTGCTGTATTTTGTATGTTCCAATTATAACACCACTCAAAATCCAAAACCTAATCTATTGAAGTTTTAGCTCAGTATATATAACACCTTTCGAGAAAACAGTAAAAAACCATGCGCAACGTTTTAATCATGAAACACAATTTCGAGCATAGTGATCTTTATTTCCAAAAATCAGTCAGTTGACTGATTGTTGGAAATCACCTACATTTCTTGAGTTCATCTAAATGACAGCAAGCCAGACAGAATTATTTCACAGGATATTTAGTACCAGTACAGTCTTGAATCCAAAGTCAGCTTTTGTGTGCGTTCCTGATCTTGTCCACCCTGGTGACTCCTAGAATTGGTCGGAGGCAGGCAATCTCAAAAACCTTTAGCCTGTTCTCGTCTCCTTTCTTTGTTGTCCAGGATTCTGTTCCATATAGTACGATAGACACTGTTAAGCAGGGTCATGAAATTGGCCCCAGTTCTTTTGGAATTTTATCAATGTCTTGTTTTTGAAAAAGAAATCAAAAGTGAAATAAAACATTTGCCTTTGCAGCTTTCTGATCAGGAGACATCACACATTGAGAAGGTAACCCAGCTAGTCCAGCAACAGCAGATGGAGCGAGAATCGATGCAGCAGGAGCACGAACGCATCCTGGCGGTCACCACAGACAGGCTACAGGGCAGGGTAGATGAGGAACATAAGCAGAGCTTACAACGGCAAGAGAGGGATACAACGGTAGGCATTACAGAGGAACTTTCATGATGTCGCAATCACTGCGTCTGAAAGGCATATAGGATCATTTGCTTTTCATATACATGTATCAGGCATGCAACTTTTCCTCGGATCCACTGATTTCCTCGTTTTTTGCTTCTCTGGAATGCCATTACAAATTGAAAAACACTGTACAAAATCTTGTTTGCTTTGGAGTTTCCTCGTTTTTTTTCATAATTGCTTGTTGCATGCCTGATATATTTGTTCTTGTCCAATGATAAAACCAGTCGAGATTCAAAGAAGCCTAACCTAACCTGTTGAAGTTTCAGCCTAGTGAATATTCTAGTGAAAGCCATGCACAACCTTTGGATAACGAAACATGATTTTGACCATAGCACTCCGTATTCCAGAAATCAGTCAATTAACTGATCATTGGAAATCACCCACATTTCTTGATTTTTTTTTTATAAATGAGAACAGCCAGATGGAATAATGTCACAGGGTGTTTAGTACCAATACAACCTTTAATCCAAGTAAGCTTTTGGATCATAATTGGGATAAATGTAAATGATCATATGCCTTTAATTGTGAGGTCAACTTGAGTGGCAGTGCAGGAAGTGCTAAGCAATAGAATACATTTGGTTAGCCTGCATGGGCTGACCCACATTTCTTGGGCCTATCATTACTGGCAAATCCCGCCCCCCCCAAAAAAAATCAACCCTTTATCCATATTATCCATTCAACCTTTGTAGGTGACCAAACTGACAGCTTTCGGAAAGAATTGCCATCTTCTTGGCCAGTTGGCGTTCCATTTCAGTGAATAACCATGCTGAATCAATTGAATAGGAGTTTGTGTACTCGGGGACCAGTTTACTGGACTCACCTTGTCTTGGTCTATGCAACTTGACAAAATTTACTTCTTTATAGCACGTGTGTTTTCATCGGTTGCTATGTGTTACCATTCAGCACTCCAGACTCAAGAACCATTCCGTTTTATAAGAAATGGGTCCGGGAACTAGACAAGGCAATGTACATTTTGTGTAAGAAGCTAGGGATGTCCATTTTCAAAATGATTTAGTGTTCAATTATTCAAAATTTGACTGAATTATTTTTGAATATTCAAAACTCAACAATCACGTTTAACATATAAATGCCAGCTGCAGCTGCCTTCCTCACTTGTTAAAAGTTGCATACAGAGCGCACCTGTTAAAATGTCCACGTGGCGATGGATATTATGGGCCACTGGAGTGTTTTGCAGGAAGTAGGCCTCCTGCATAACTGTCAAGGGACTTTATCCATTTTAAAGGGAATATACAACATTTGCAAACATCGAAAAATAAAACTACCAAGTTTTTACGAAATACCTTACTAGGATGTTGGTAAATGACAGTCTCAATCATCTTGTAAAATTATGGCACCTGGTGTGAAGTCATTTTCAAAAAAATGGTATTTTTGTAAACATTTCCAACGGTGGTCGGCCGACCAGCGTTGGAAAAACCTAACTATTTTTCAACTACTGCTCCAAATTTACCATTTTTATCAGTCCAAATTTTGTTTGCTATTGATTACATGTTCATGAACGGATGCAGGCCAGCTAGACTGGTTCCCTTGCCTTACAATTTTCCATCATCTATAAATTGATCCATTTTATCTTTTGTGGAGTCAGGGAACCAGACTACTTGAACATTTTTGTTTTTCTTGGTTTTTCCAACCTTTTCGAACACCAAACTTAAAAAATGTCAGTGTAACAATATTTGATCTATTATACTAACCTCTCAAATAGTTCATTTCTGAAAATTACAGCAAAAGCCAATGATGTACATTCCCTTTAAAGAATGGCACCAATAAATAGGCGTCGATAAAAAAGTTACTGTCAACCAAAAAAGTTGCATCTGACAATAACAAACTGCAACTTTAGGATTAAAATAACATCACAGTCATGTGTTCACATGCGTAGCGTTTTTTCTTCTCCAATATTCTTAAAACTGGCAAAAAGCTGTTCGAATATTCGGTTGATGGTCGAATATTCAGTATGATTGAGACAGCTTTAAAGAAGCTCCTGATGTCTCCGCTGGCCTATATGCCGAATGTTTATTTCCGTGAATTTGTCTTTTTTTATTCCCAGATGATAAGAGAGCTGGAACAGCAAGTTCGTGAGCTGAGGGAGGCCAATATGCAGAGTGAGTCCCTACGTAAGCAGCAGCTAGTGGAATTAGGGCTGCTCAGAGAAGAAGAGAAGCAGAGAGCACAACGGGAAAGTGAGACAGCAGTAAGTAAACGTGAACTTGAACTTGAACTAGCGCGCTCAGAGAGCATGGCGACATGGTAGCACACAAACCGTTTAACACCCCTCGTTCCGAGTTGACCAGCCCGATGGACAAGACTCCAGACTTCAAGAAGTGCGGCCTTGTATACCGAATATTGTGTGACAGCTGTGAGGACAATTATATCAGTGAGACAGCTCACACTCTGCAGGCCCGTTACAGAGAACACACCAGTAGGTCTCCCCCACCGACAGAAGTCGTGTGACCAAGTATAGTCATGTGACAGGTCACGTGAGGGCCTCAGTACCACCAGTTGATAAATACACCAAGACGGTGTCGCAAGTTTCTGCTACGAGTTGTTGATAAAGACACCGAGACGGTGTTGATAAAGACACTGAGACAGTGTCGCCAAGTTTCTGCTACGAGCTCTTTCACTCGAGTCCAAAAAGGTTCCTTTCCTTTGATCTGTTGGATCTCATTCCACTATGCTCCCTTCTCACTTCAAATGACTAGTGTTTTGTATTGGTGCATTGGGCAAGTTTTGGAAAGAATATAAAAGATTATGGACATCTACATTATGGACATCTACATATATTATAAATATTGGCTTACACCAAATCTCCAGTGGCAAAGATAGCCTGTATGTGCCATCTTCTCTGCTTTCACTTCAATTGAATAAAATGTGCAACTTATTTTATGGAAGGTTTCCACACTGAAGTCGGAGATGGAACAGCAGCGATTAAGATTACAAAGAGACCACAGTGCTGAAATAGAACGAATGTTGCAAGAGGTAAGTAGAATTCCTTGACCTTTTTTCAAGGGTAATGGCCAAAAATTTGTGCAATTTTGCAATACATGTATGTGCAATTTTGTCACAAAATTGCATACATTTGTATGAAATTTTTATGATTACAACAATATAGAAGATTTCTATTTAAAAGTTTTATTACTTTTTGGGGGCTCTCTTATTCCATTTGTATTTTCATTGTCACTCATCATGGTGAAAGAGGATGACAGGCTTCACAGTGAAACCTATTAAGCTCAATTTGGGAGCCTATTTTAAGTTATATAAACTATATAAACAGATAAACCTATATTTTTATTCTGGCATACATTTCAACAATATTTTAAAGAAAATTGTAAGGATTAATTTTGCCTGCAGTTTACCCCCGTGTGGTTATCTTTTTTGCCAAAATAACCACATTGTCAATATCCGCTCTGTGCACAAGTACCCCATCAACGTCCAGAAAAGGAGAGCTGGGGGTGATCTAAACTGGTTCCCGATCCATCCACTGCGTATTTCGAATGTATCCAAAGTTATTGGAGGCAGATTAGTCTCGTAGACCAGTTGAATTCGAACGTATTCGCGCGCCGACGACGCCTGACGCTCATGGGAAGACCCGGTGGCTATAACTTTTGCACATTCAGGAAGTCTTGCGTACTTAGCACGCGAACCAGTACAGTCCACGCACGCTGTTGTGTCCCGTCCACGGAGCTCTCAAAAGAGGTAAAAACGTGCCCTCTTTTTTTGGCACACGGAGCCCATAGGCCAACCTCTCTTGGATTTGTTTTACAAGTGTTTCAGAATTGGGCAGTTCGCAAGAAATTGGTAATTTTATCTAGTGCTTAGAACTTGAGTTTATCTATTCGCTGTATTTCTGCTACCTCGTGCTTAGTCTATGGGCTAGATGTTGTTATGGTTTGATAAGCAATAACACAGCACTGCGATAACCCTCCGCCGTGAGAGGGCGTTATCACGACCAATCAATTTCATCTACGAATCGTCAGTAACAATGTCTAGGCCAATTCCTAAAATCTCCCCCCGAAAATAACGGAAATGCATGCGCGACTTAAAATGAAGCTCTTGAATCTCTTCAAATTAAGCAGAATATGTAGTTGAGGTATTATTCAACAAAGATTGACCACTTTAATTTGTGGTTCAGCTAAACTAGCCTCCCTCGGTGATCCACGGAGCATGGATCACATCAGGAGGCAAGTCTTACTATACCACTGGAAGCAATCAATATTTGTAAATTGCGAGTTGTCGCCTGCACTAGTGTCAAATTCTTTCACTATCTTGGAATTCACCAATACAAAATGTTACTAAGCACGTAGGCCTACTTTTTTCCCAGACAAATACGGTCAACAGTCATAAAAATGACTGATGTCCTGCCGTGCATGTACATGTACCAATTCAAATTGCAAACTGTGCTTTGTGTTTTCGTCTAAAATTCATTTCAGACCAACTCAAGACTGAAAGACATAGAGAAAGATTACAATGAACGATTGACCAAGACTGCTGAGGTAAGCTAAGATGGATCTAGGAATTTTTGCAAATAGTTTTGAAATTTACAAACCACATGGAATAATCATCAGGGGTGTGAAATCTCAGCTTTAAAGCTGATTTCAGCTTTTTTTGGTTTGGATTTCAGCTTTTTTCCCCTCACTTGTTGTGTACAAAAGTATAGGAGATTTTCAAAGTTCAGCTTTTGTTACACCTTTTCCAGCTGTTTTCAGCCATTTTTATCAGTGGTCACTCACACCCAAATTGCAAAGAAATTTTGGATTGATTATGAGTGCCACAATTGTCTTCTTCTTTTTTTTTAAAGATGGCTTTAAGATGAGTTCAAACAGTCTTGTGAAAAGATTTTTTGGATAAAAAAATACAACATTTTTGAATTGAATGTTTTGTGAATTAATGGTAAACCAAGAAAATTGAACATCAGAAAATCGCTGTGTTTTGCTGGGTTTTGCTACTTAAAGTTGCTTGAGGTTCTAATGTTAACAATTTCCTGAAATAGATCTGCAGCAAACTTGTCAACCTGTTTCGTTCAAGCGATGTGATTTTCTTTCTTTTCTGCACAGAATAACAGGCAGTTAAACGATACAATAGAGACATTGCGACAGGAGTCCAGTAGGTGAGTTTACAGAATAACAAAGTTTTAATTCTAGTCAAGTGCAGTGGGCCCTAATGTTGTGCAAACCTGACCCAAAATCGAAACCAAACCAACCTGAAACCGACTTCATTTCAGATTGGGTAAGTTTTTCCATCATTTCAGTTGGGTTGGGCCGGTTTCGGTTTAGCGTCTGCAATTTTCGGGTCGGGTCGGTTAAGCCATCTTGTGAGAAACCCGAAATAAACCGAAAAAATTATAAAACAGTTCGGAAAATCACGTGGTGCGATATTACTGCAGAGTCACTGTGCCCGGTACTGCATGCGTACTGCAGTGTCAACCCATTGTGCATGTGGTTCGCGGTCTTTCGCACACAGTCTATAACGTGTAGGCCCACCGGTACGGTAGGTCATGTTAGGAGTGTGCACTGCACCGTACGATACGATTCTTTACTGAGAGACAATGATTTCCACAAAAAATACAAGCGACACGGGTAAGCTCAGGCACAAAAAGCTGACACAGTGTTTGTGAAATACTGGTCGATTTGTCCAACCAGATATTCAGGGATGGGGGTGGGGGGGTTTGGGTCGGTTCGATCAGGTTGGTTTTCCTTAAATTTTTGTCGGGTTGAGTCGGATTTGGGGGGTTCAGATTGATTTCGGTTCAGATTTGGTTTATGTCTTAATGTTTTGGGTCGGTTTGGCCTGGTCAACCCGACCTGATGCACAACATTAGTGGGCTCGTGGTCTGGAGCATTGAACTCATGGTCTGCAGGTATAAATTCTGCAGGTTGTGGGTTCAAGTCCAGCCTGCAGCTATGGTGCTGTGTCCTTGGGCAAGGCACTTTGTCACTCATTGCTTCTCTCCACCCAGGAGTAAACGGGTACCTGTGAGGGCAGAGATGGTTATTGTGGTTGATTTTAGCTGTTTTGCGCCAAAGTAACAGCATCGAGCTGTGTACTCCCCAGGGAGCTGAGATGGTATTTGGAATGTTTCATTGGCCCAATGATGTAGCACCTTGAGCACCAATAACATGAATAAGGCCAACAAAAAAAAGTCGGTCTCTGGTCAGCGTGCGTGTCGATTTTAATCATGCTCGTCAATCTTTTTTTTTCCAAAATGTTCTGCGGTAGCTCCAACAGCGCCCTCTATTGCCGCACCTCCTAAATTTTTTTACCAAAAAGCACCAAGGAATGGGAAATTGCACCAAGGCAAATGATCGAGAGCACCAAGGCAAATTATGGAGGACACCAATGTACATGAGGACACCAAAAGAGCAAAATAGTACCCCACCTTGTCTGTACAATCCAAGCTTGAAGAAAAAAACAAAAAGCCGCGTCCCCGCGTCAATTCCGGAACTTTGGTCTGACCAGAGACCGAATATTTTTTGGGGGGCCTAATGGTGGATAAGATAAATGGTTGTAACTTTAACTGTGTGAGAAATAAATTGAATCACTGCGATGTAACCTTTGATAACTGAAGGTTTTGATGTCCTGCCGGACATGAGACTGAGCGGTTGACGTTGCAGTTCTCATTGCATAAAGCTAGCGCGCCGGGAGGTTCCACACGCACGCGAAATGCGCGCAATGATCGATATCACTGATCTCTACTCAAGAATGGATATCAGTGTGTGACATGCATTTTTATCATCCTGACACATGGCCCTTGTAGACCAGTGAAATTACAGTATCCATGCGTGCGATATAACAATATTATTTTTAGAAAGTAATGCTGTTATTACATGTAAAAGAAGGTGGATATCTTTCCTGCACACACACATGTACAGATTTGTTTGTTTGCCATTCTTACTCAGGAAAAACATGATTTGATAGTTGATGTTTGGGATTTAAACTGTAAAAAGTCCTTTATAACAGTTATATTTGGACCAAGATAATTCTGACAACTCTGCATTAGATCTCGTGTGACATCCGTTAAAGGCGTATAGGATCATTTGCTATTTTGTTTATGTTAAAAAAAAACAGTTGAAATCTAAAAAAAAAAAAAGTTTAAAACCTAACATGTTGCAATTTCAGCTCAGTGGATATTACACTGTTCAAAAAAATAGTGAAAAACCATGCACAACCTTTTGATCGCGAGACATAGTTTTGCCAATAGAACTCTTTATTTCTAACGATTCGTCAATTGACTGATCGTGGTAAATCACAAGGCTTTTTCTATTTCTTCTAATATCAGCAAGCCAGACAGAAGAATTTCACGGGTTGTTTAGTACCAGTACGATCTCCAATCCAAATGAGCCTTGTGATAATAGTTTGTGAGGTGACTTTTGGGATAAATGCAAATAATCGTATGTATGCCTTTAAGTTATTATAATGTGGTGAGTATAATAGTTTATTGCTATACTTCATGTGTTTTGACAGCTGTAGGAATGACTTAGAGAGACAGATGACGGATGCGATCGCCAAGCTAGAAGATGAGAAAGAACTCCTCAAGAAACAACATGCTGCTTACCTCAAGGTCAGACACAAATCAAATATTAACATATATCTGTTTTAAAGTTGAACAAAGAAAATTGACTGGAGCAGGGTTTGAACCTGTGACCTCCCATTGCCAGTCTGAAGCTCTTCCAACTGAGCTATCCAGCCATATGTCAGCAGTTCCCCATTTTTCAATATCTTTTGTTGAAGTGTTTAGAAAACGTGTGAGTCAACTAATTGTTGATACAACTTTAAAAAGTGAACTGCAAAATTAAAATGTGCTTTCTAAACGTTTAATTAAACATAACCTAATTGTAACACTACACACGCTGGCCAAATGTGTGCTTGTTCTAAAACTGAGTGAAGGTATTTTTTATATTGACTAGACTTTGCACCAAGATCTGGATAAGCAGAGGAGCCGAGCAAGACAGATGGAGAGAGAGCTACAACAGAAAGATTTCCAGCATCAAGACCAGGTATATGGAGCATGAGGATTGAACCAGAGACTGCGGAGGCAGTTGCTTCCCCCCACCCAACTCAACCCCCAACCCCCCGCCTCAACTCCCCCTGCCTCAACTCCCCCCTCTCAACTCCTTGAATCCCCCTCCCTCACCCCGCCTCTACTCCCCCACCTCAACTCCCTCCCCCCGCCTCACCCCCCCGGCTCAACTCCCTCCCCCTTCCCCCTTCCCCCCACTTCCCCCTTACTCCCCCACTTCCCCCCTTACTTCCCCCACCTCGCAGCAACCCTCAACCCATCTAACCTCAACCCCAAACCTCCTCCAGCTAGACGTCCAACCTCTCAGCTCCAATCCCAGCAAAGCAAACATTGAAATTGGAACACTGTAACAGCTCAGTCCCTGTCAAAGAACAGATATGCTGATCACTAGTTGTACGGCAGATAGGTGATGGATTGTTCCTTTAATGATGAAAGCTTGGAATTTGGCACACAGTCAGAGCATGTCATGAGAAAGATATTTGGCTACAGGGCCATTGCAGATTTGTCCTTTGCCAAAAACAATATGGGTAGAATAACAAGCAATTGCAGCCATTTTTTTTTAAATTGCTTGTTATTCTACCTATATTTTTTCAAAGGACAATTCTAGGTTGGCCCTATAGAGCCAGATATCTTTCTTAACACATACTCTGACTGTGTGCCAAATGCCATGCTTTTATCATCAAAGTGAACAATCCCCCAAATATTTCTCCTCTCTGCCCCATTTTGCAATAAATATGTTCGTTTGATACAGGTTCTCAAATTTCAGCACATCTTCAACAATAAATTAATTTTCAGCTCCTACATCCCTGTGAGTTTCATCAACCTAATTTGATGCTGTATTTTGACCGGTGCAACTTTTTTTTCTCTCTGATTGCTCCTATTACCAGATGACCCACTTGAAGCAAGATAACGAGAATAGAATGAGAGAGTTTATGCCTCTAAGTGTTAGACAGGTAAGAACCTTGAACGGACATTCATAAATACTTAAGACAGTTTACCCATTCCCATTGGTCGAGAGCCCGTCATGTGCCTGTCTTAAACAGATGATAAAGACATGACTGGCTGGTCTTAAACACTTTTCCAGTGTCACGTGAAATTTGGACTCCGATGAAATCCATTGCCTTGTATCGTTTTATCATGTTTATTGGTTGAACGTTCACAATCCTCAGATAGGCATGCACAATACTACCAGTGAGTCAGTATTTCATAGTCCTAAATTCACAATGCACTCACCACAGCTGCATCTGCACGTCATCACGCAGGACGCGCACGCCAATCTCCATAAAAGGAGTTGTTTACGTCTTACTCGCGAGATGGACACTCCATTATATAGCTAGAAGGGTGTTTTGAAAAATAGAAATTAAAATTGTTTAACAAAATTGTTGAAAATTTCGATTTTGACATGTATTGACATTTGTGAACCAAAAAGTTTTGATTTTTTGACCCAAAAGGTATTGATGAATGGGGAAAAAATGTGCTTTGTTGGTATTAAACACAGTGTTTAAGACTGGTTGGAGTCTGGAATGCTGATTACTACCCGAGGCGAATATCAGCATTCCAGATTCCAACCAGTCGTGAACATAGTGTTTAACACCTCCCAACCGCACATTTATTCCCTTACTCAATGATAGCAGTCTACTTGTCTTTGTTCAGTCTAGTCGGCAGTCACACATCACAGACAACAAATTCAACACACTAAGACCATATCAGACTTTGTTGATTCTATTTGTTTGGCTCTCTTTCTTTTTCATTAGGAGCTGGAAGACACTATTGAATCATTGAAGTCTCAAGTGACCGCTCTACAACAGACGAGTATAGTACTGCAAGAAGAGCTGGATATGAACAGGAAGTATCCCTCTAATGTGCGGTCACCATCCAGGAATTGAGCAACTGAAATGTGAGGCGTTCTTTCTAAAAGAGATGGAACAGCAGTCGATTTCACGGAAAAGTGCCTAGTTTACGGCATGCGTAGGACTCCAATCTGTTGCACAGCTTCGCAATAAACTTACGATCGCTTTCACGAAATTTAGCGTAGCTGCGCAACGTTTTAAATAAGCTAAACATCTTGGATGAGGATATTAACAGCATTTACAACGACTGTTGATGTATGAATTTGTTTGTTCATGAAACAGTCGTTGAATCGCCTCATTCCGGTGTGATATGAAAATCGGACTCGTAGGAAAATCGGACTCCTTTTTCCCTTTATTGGTTAACCCTCTCACGTAACTGGTCTCTCTCCTAATTATCTGTGCATGAGCATGTCCAATGCCACCAGTGAGTCCGTATTTCATACACCCTATTAAATTCATGCTGCACCGGCATTTTGAACACAAGTTTGTCCGACCTTTTTCGGAATCGTGTGGCAAGTCTAAAACTCTGTCACGAGTAAAATAGCAACAAGTGGTTTGAAACTTTACTTGGTGGTGGTATATGAACTAGTGAATGTTTGCAGTAACACCATGTAGAAATCTCTTTTGGGAAAATGTGTGGTTCTGAAAAGAAACGGTGGGTTGTAAAACTCTTGTAGTTTTACAACTGCTGGGCATAGGCCAAAAAATGCCAAAAGCGAGTGGCAATAATGTTGTTTTTTTTGCAATTTTCAGACTGATTGATATTTATCATTTTTGATATATTTGCTTTTTCTTAGTATTTTACTTTTTTGACATGTCCATAAATACGCAATTCAAACCACCTTAACTTGTCAACGGAATGTTTGATTGAAGTGCAACAAACAGTATTTCCAGGAGAATTTTATTCTGTTTCCTAATACCAACATACCCTCATTTTGACTTCTGCCCAGTTCTGTCTCATTTTGCGAGAATGCCTCACAAATAATTATGATCACATAGTAATATCCATGTAGGATGAGTATTATACAAATGTTACACAGTTTAAGGGAAATAGTACAAATGCCACATAGTTTGAGGTTTTGACTGATTTGGCAATTAGGCCATCAGCCTCGGTCCAAAATGTTGGCCATCGGTATCAAATGAGGGAAATAATGCTCATAGCGCACCCCTAGACTTGTTAAATATGTGATTTTTAACAAGCGGTGGCAGCTTTTTGGGTGTTATTGCCCTTTTTTACTTCAAAATGATCGCCGAAATGCTTGTTACCACTCGAGGGGTGTATACCTTGCCAATGAGCATTATAATCCTTTATTCCCCTCATTTGATACTGACCAACCCCCAGGCTAATGGCCTATATATCTTCTGATGCTAAGTGGAGGGCAGTAGTCAAAATCAGCCAACACAGAGGGACTAGTAACTTCTGCACTTCTTCATTCTTCCCAAAATAAACTGTATTGTATTTGTTTTATTATAGCTGCAATGTCAAGTGATCAGAAAAAAAGTTGACAAAATGTTACAATCGCCCATTTATTCGTGTGTCAGAAAGGGTTTAGTATGGTTCCACTGCTACAACATGACCTGTGGCTGTTATTTTTGATTGCCACCGAGTCGAGGAGCTACACTTATGGTGCTTCTTTTCCAGTTCTTTATTCACCAGCTGGGAGAGACTTTTGCAACTACATGTATTGCATTCTGATGCTTTCGAACTTCATCCATTGAAATAAAAGCATTTGCACCTAAATGTACGAGGTGTGATGATTAAATGAATGCCAGCCGAACAAAAGACAGTTTAAATATTTCATGAAATTTTTTTGCATGTACATATTAGAAATTGTTTTTATAAAAAACAAATATATTTGTGTGAAGCAGTGTCTGAGGTTTTCTGCTGGGTAAGTTATTTGTAAATAACATCTGAAACCGGGAACATGTGGTACATCTCATTTTATCAGCACTAAAACAGTTATTAAACACAGCTTTACAAGGTTTTTTTCCTTAAAGGGAAGATACAACATTTGCAAACATCAAAAAACGAAATGATCAAATTATTATGAAATACTTTACTGAATTGTTTGGGACTGACAGTCTAAAGCATCCTTTAAAATTGTGGCTCCTGGTGTGCTCACATTTTCAAGAAAAACTGTATTTTTCCAACGCTGGAGAAAACTGGCTGTTTTCAAAAAATGTTTGTAATTTTTCATATTCAGTTATTTTGACTTTTCTTTGCAATTGATTACACACATGTGAAGGGGTACAAGCCTGCTAGACTGATTCTCTGACCTTAATTACTATTCCCCAGAGTGTAATTACTCTGTTTCTTTTTAAGTGGGGTCAGGGAACCAGACTACAAGAACATACTAGGTTTTCTTGGTTTTTCCAGCATCTACAAGCCCAAAATGTGAAACAAGTCAGTTTAACAATATTTTCTATAACATACTAATCCTCCAATTGTATAGTTTACAATCTGGGTTTTTGTTTTGTTTGTTTTTTTGCTAGAGATTTATTGAACACTGAGTGAACTTTTGAGATTATCATGCCTCAATCCATGCAAGAAAAAAAACAATTTCAGGTCTGGACCTAGGTTTTTGTATGTAAAAATGTCCGATTTTTGAAATAAATGCTTCAAAATGGTAATGTTCAAATGAACCGCAGGTGTTATCCATAGCTGTTAACTGATAACTGTTTCATGTTTGATATTGTTTCTTAAGAACAGTCACTGACGTTCTGTAGATATTTGTGCATGAATAATTCAAAGCAGGAGGTCTTTGGTTCGAGTCTCACCCTAGCTAGCTTGTTGCATTCTCTCGCGAGCCCTCAGAAAACTCTGAAAAATTAGTTATCAAATTTGAACTTTAAACAGCCAATGTATTAACTGTTCATGGTAGAATTTACGTCGCTGTGATGTAAATTCAATATTGGATTTTGCTCTTCACCGACATAATTATTGAGAACAGCTTTCACGAACTACTGGGGTGAGATTCGAACCCCCAACCTCATGCTTACTAGTGCAGACGCAATTTCCATCTTATGAATAGTTTGGTTGCGGGACCCGGTGCTATATCAGATTCTAACCGGCCAATCCACCCCTGCAAGCTCTTTGGTCGAGTGGTAAGACGTCTGCACTGGTAAGCAGGAGGTTGTTGGATCGAGTCCCACCCGAGTAGTTTGTTATTATTTTTTTCCCCAATCACTCGGGACAAGTATACAGTTTTTATAAAATAGTCGACCGGTGAAGGCCAAAACGCATGTTGAATCCAATTTCTTGTTCCTATGGACTACCTTAATATTAAAATTGAAGTGTCTTAAAAACTATCACTTGTGACCTATTCCCGCTCAGTAAAACTGAGGAGGGGGGCTGGATGATGCAGTGAAGGGGCACCCAAAAATAGGAAATCAAGGACGTGTGGCGATTCTATTGAGTGCGTCTTATGCGATGCAGTGAACACTGGAAGCCTGTTCTTGATCTTTGCGAATGAGACCTAATTAGCGGCGTCTAGACTACGCTTGCACAGCAGGCGTCTATTGTGGTGAGCGTGCAAATTGTTCACAACACTGCGTCTTGACCTCCAGAGTCAACCTCGTCCCCAGTGCTTACTTTATTTCCAACCGCGTTTCCAATAGTAAACCCTGGATAGGAAACTTTCTTCCTGTATCCTGATTGGATACCGCAATTGGCTAGTAATGGATTTTTATCGTGTACTTGGTGCTATATATTCACAACATGCAGTACGTGTTTTCGCGATCATTCGTCCACGCCTTCTCGAAAATACTAATTTCCTTTCCAATTTGCTCATATTAATATGAAATATGATACTGCATGTTGTCTTGATAAGATCGTAACAGTTTGATTTCAAAAATCGTGTTTTCGTAACTCACGCCGTGCTCGCGCTGCTACGAATTGACTCTGTTTTTACCCCAGACACCGCATACAAAAACAAACGCTAATGTGTAACGCATATCCAGGCACCAGACTGTTCCTCATTTGCATACGTCTGCAAAAATCTTGCACATGCAAATGATCCAATACCAGGGTGAGAGAGCAGGTAGTGGTGGGCGCGTACTGCTCGACACCCTGGGGACGAGGTTGCTCCAGAGTTAACTCTGACCATACAGCGGGTGCCTTCTATTGGGCCTTCGGTAACCAGTCGTCGTGGCAGCAAATTGACCAATCAACAGCTTAGGTCGAGTTTCTCCGTCAGTATTTTTTTAGTCAGTATTTTTTTTCCGTTTCCCCCCGCTTTTTAGGTGAGGGGATTCGCGTCCAAGCCAATCGCCAAAGGTGCGCATTCTTATGATCCCATAGATATTGAATATCTGTGGACGGTCTATGATTTTTGACGGCGTACTGTGCATCCGCGCATCGGCTTCAATAAAGCAGATGAGGCCTGCATCATCATCCACTTTGACAAGCGCCCTGGTAGCAGTTGATGTCCAGCCCAGAACCTCTCAGGCATCCCACCGTCCTGTTTTGCAATTACCGGTGAAACCCACAACCACCTCCCCCCACAACCATACGAATTTATTGATCTGCGATGCCCCGCCCCTCACCCACTTCGCGTCCTCTCTATTCGGCGCTTGTAAGTTGTGACGTCATGTATTCCATTTATACCCCTTGGGGTGCAAACGGTTCAAATTATGCTTCTAATCTGCCTGTTTCAATAGTCAGTAGAGAACTCAAATTTCACTTGTTTATGTAATTATTACATTATGAAGACAGCATGGATGTATCGGTTACATCATTTACCGAATTAGTTCTCGGTTAAAGTGGCACACCTCCATATATCCTTTTACCAGAGTGTTTTCTTGGAGATTTCCATTTGGGAGTATAAGCACCCATTGTATTTCATTGCACAGATGAAGTCCTCACTTTCTTAATCTAAACGAGACAGACATGCGGAGGAACACTCTATTCATGAATCTTACACATTTTGGGTTTTTTAAAATTTATATAGCTTTTATTATTGAGAGGCACATTTTTTACATCAGTCCTATACACTGTAAAAACGATGTTTAAGTTTTAAACACGTTTAAAACGTGTTAACAGTTGAATGAGTTTAGGAATGTGTTTTAATGCTAAACGCTTATCATTTTTAACTTCACGAAACTAAACGTGCTTAGCTTTTCGACACAATGTTTACACATTTGCATTGAACGCGTTTAGGAAAGTGTTTAATTAAATGCTAAACGCGTAGGCCCCCATCCACTGTAAACGCCACAAAAGCTTTTGGAGACATGTTTATTTACAAAGATTCTCATTATTTATCGACGGTCATGTTGAAATTACACTTCAAAGGCACACGACATAAAAATCTGGCACTTTATTTCAAATCTAATAATCACAAGCTTCTCGCAATGTCAATTTAGAATGTAAAAAATATTTTCTCAAAAGAACGTAAAATAATGTAGGTTTATTTTTTAGGTACAGGCCTATGCAAAATTGTTTTTCTTTTTGGCATATGTGAATTTACTTGAGCAAAATAAGTAATCGTAGGTAGAATATATATACACAGTGTTGCAGCTTCTTTAGCATTTGAACTTGCCTGATATTTCGGTACAGTTTTTTGTCAATCCTTCGTATTGACCTCTTTATTGATTTAGTATCCGACATGTCAATGAACTATCTTTAGACACAACCATATTTGTCACATTTTGGATTCATAATTCTTTTAAAACTGTAAAGTATTTTACCTGAAGTCATCTCACAGCAGCAGCGCGCTCAGTTGTTAGGACGTATAGGCCTGCATGGCCTTTGGAAATTGTGACAAGTTACATTATTATCATGGTTCATTAATTAAGAGTACATAATACACAATGGATATTCGCATAAATAATGCATGCTTAAGGGTAAAATTCATCGCCTGACTCTTTTGGTAAATCTCTGCCATTTGTCAAAATCCACTAGAAAAAACCCGAATCTACATCATCGAGTGATGCAATGGCGGAGTTGATCAACCTCTTCCCCAGGGTTTACTTTATTTTCAGCTACGCATCCAATATTAAACCCTGGGGGAAACTTGTTTCCTGTATCCTGATTTGATACATCAATAGCAAGTAATGGATTTAATGTATGTTTTGTCTCCAACGTACATTAAGTATTTTTCACGTTAAATTTGAATTAACGTGCACTCCAACTGAAAACAATCTCTTCCCCTTTTCCATGTTTCTTATAATTATACTGAGTTACCATCAGAACAAGCTGGATGTAGGAAAGGAAGAGGGACGACAAAAATCAGAAAGGACATTTGAGGAATCTAATGGAGAAAATCAGGAATTTCGACAACCCCCGTTCCTCTGCTTTTACTATTGACTATTCCAAGGCATTTCACTGTGTTCAACATCATGCTTTAAAATCTTACGCGCGCCGGAGACGACGTTTCTGTGTTTTGCTCTCGATAGATCTGGTCATAAACAGCCTGAAAAACTGGTTTTCCTTGACGATTTCTGGTTTTAGGCTCAACTACGGTCAATGTTCTTGGGCGATTTGGGCGATCAGTAAAACAACTTTTTGCAATTATGGCCTGACCTTTATTTCGCATACGCGAAATTTCCGTTAAGTTAGACAGAGAGGTGATGAGAAATGCATATCACATACATTCAACATCTGAGCAACTTTTTGGAAGTTAGGCAAGGGCCACTGGCAGGGAGGTAAAGTGCCAAATATGCTGCTTTAAAAAAAAATAATGAATAACACTTCAAGTTCGTCTTCTCGCCGCATCAGAGCGTGCATTTACTCTTGGACGACTTGGGGGCGTGCCCATTCCTACCCTACCCTCCTCATTCAAGTGTAATTTTGTTCAGTAATTCTTCCAAAAGATGGGTGAAGACGACTGTTTTTAAATCGATGTAAGTAGCATGGGAGGAGCCTAATCCGCCCCTTTTCTGGTCCCTCCCCTGTTTATACCAGACCCCTTGCGGTTTGCCATCTCCCTTTGTTTCTTTGTTCTCTTATCCACCCTCCCCTGCATCTTTCCACACCTTTCCCACCTAATCCTCCTTTTGTGTTTCTTCTTTCAGCCCTGCATGTTTGTGTGCACCCCCATGTTAATGTATGTTCCTCTGTCATTTCTGTTTTAGCCTCTGAAGAAGAACTTGCTAAGTTCGCAACGTCAGGGCCACATTAATTTTTAGATTTAAATTAAATAATGCGAGAAACAGAAATACATTAAGTTAAGACTGCGAAGTTGACTGTCTGACAGATGACCATCGAATGCAGTGAGGCGTTTACGCGCATTGGACCAAACCTAAACAATATGATGTAGTTTGTGTTGGTAGTCGTAACAACATCGCAAAGTTGGTAGCCATAGTGCCGCGATGTTTGTTTTGTTCCCGAGACAACAAAACAAACAAATAAGATGATCGTCTCCTAGTCGACAGGCAAACAAACAAAACTTTTCCTTTTGTTGATACAGCCGCTTGAGCTGACCACCACACCGAACCTCCGGAAGACCAATCGATAAAAGTCGACTGCGACCCATCACTGTGCATCACATACCCTGCGAGAGCGTTCATCCGTACAGCCTTGAAGACACGATCGATATAATCCCGTGTATCACCATTATGGCACCGCCAGAGATGAAAACGACGAAACGGAGGAAAGCCAGACCCAAGTTTCTGCACTGTTAACGAGGCGGTCTCAGCGCCGTTATCAAGAAACAATGAATATCAATTTATACGAGAGACATTTCTCTTTCATTAACAACATGGACCGGTACAGTGGCACGTATACCTGTTCCAAGTGCCGGCGTGCATTTCGCAAATCATCTAATCTGGTGAGGCATCTTCCAACATGCGACGTTAACGTCAAGCATCGCTTCCCGGGAGGAAGTTTCAAGCTCCCAGCTTCCATCTTTGATACACTCAGCGATGGAGGCGTAGATGTGGACAGAAACCTATGTTATTTTCCATATTGGGCCACGTACGATTTCCAATGTTATTTTCCACGTACCTACCAGCCGGTGCAGAAGGCTTCCTTGACCCTGACCAACGTCCACGAGCTGCTGAGCGTCAGAGTTTCCAGCCATGTGCCGGGCTACGAGGAGCCGCGATGTTTTGTCACCGGCGGCAGCTCGGCAGAATTAGTCAATAACATGGTGGAGTATTTACAAGCCATCAGCGAAACCTCGTACGCCATTCTCATGGAGCACTTTGAATCCGTCTTTGAGCGGATAGATGAGATAATCGAACGCGATAAGGACCGAGCACGGGGAAAGGACAAGGCACACAAACTAGAAAGCGCTAAGGAGAAGCTCGAGGAGTATCTGCAAGAGTTGCCGGTGTTGGGCTTTAATTCAGGGCGGTATGATATCAACGTCGTCAAGAAATATCTTTACCCCGCATTGGAGGCTTTTTCCTCGCTGAACTTTGTGATTCGTAGGACTGGTTCGTATATGGCCCTCTCCACCTCAAGCCTGAAGTTTCTGGACATCACAAACTATTTGGCTCCGGGGTACAGTTACGCCAAATTTCTGAAGGCGTATGACTGTCCCCAAACTAAAGGTTTCTTTCCCTACGAGTGGTTGGATGATTTAACCAAACTTAATCATCCGGCACTTCCTCCTCACGAGGCCTTCTACAGTCGACTTAATGGCAGCAATATTACAGTGGCTGATTACGAGTACTGTCAACGTGTATGGCGGGATCTTGGCATGTCAACCGTGCGTAACTTTCTCGTATGGTACAATAACCTGGATGTTGTTCCATTTGTCCAGGCTGTCGAGAAGATGTTTTGTTTTTACAAGGAGAGAAATATGAATAGTTCCCGGTCTGTCCCTTCAATATCTTTTGCTGACAATGCCGAGAGAGGCCTTCTTCACGCTCTTCGACGAAGCCAACAAAGACCTTTACTACACCATCAAGAAAAACATCGTAGGTGGGCCGTCCATTGTCTTCCATCGGTATCATGAGAAGGGAAAGACAGCGGAATCGGTGGAATCGACCATCAGTGGCAAGCGGATCTGGTGGTTATGACGTCACACGCCAGGCACAACCAAGGCTACAAGTATTTGCTGACTTGTATAGACATCCTGTCCAAGTACGCTTTGGCCGTTCCTGTAAAGAATAAAACGGGTACAGCATTGATTGACGGCTTCAAGACTATAATAAAAAGTGGACGTAAACCACGCGCGCTTCAGACTGACAAGGAAACGGAATTCATGAATAAACCTTTCCAAGCTCTTTTGAAAGAGAACAATATCGATTTCTTTACCACTCAAAACAAAACAAAAGCGTGGGAGGTCACTTCAACCTCGTGAAACGCGGCAATCTGAGATTGGACATGCACTTTGCACGGCCGCTGAGCGAGACCATCAACATCATCATCTACGCGGAGTTCGATAACATTTTGGAAATCGACCAGGCAAGTAACATCATTTTTGACTACACCACCTGAGCTTCATCATCATCATCATGAACAGTTTTGACGGCCTACCGGTGACGCTATCCTCGTTGGAAGAGTTTTTAGCGACAAACACGAAACGAGTTTCCCACAACCTCCGGCGCCTGTAGGGATATCTCTCAGCCGTGTGTGGACAATGCTCCATCTTTTTCTTGTTACATCGTTGCCGAGGACTGAGCATGAGGAAAATCACGGGACTATTTTCTTCACATTCTATGAACAATGACGTTATCGTCAATAACTTTATTAAGAAGCATTTCCCTCGAATAAAAACCAAAATATACGACCGACGGTTCATTATAAAACAAATATCGAGGGCATTCAATTCAGTGGGTTAATTAAATGAGTTGGGAAAAGAAAAAAACAAGTTTCATCGTTGATAGAGTGTGTATTTAATGTATTGTAAAATAATGAAAAAGAAGAGAAAAATTCAATCACATAAAATAAACATTATAATTGTATAAAGTTTATAACGTTTGAATTGTGTACATTGCAGTGAAGAATAAAATACTAAAAAACTGTATATTGCCCGTTGACCACTTAAGGAATGTTCTGAGTTCCGGTTGGTTTTAGGCACCCCGTGTCGTGTTTTATTAACGGTGTTTCAGTGTCATAATCTCATACCAGCCTTCACCCTTCATCCATCCATTCATTTCAACAAAACTTGTTTTTTTTTCCTCTTTCATTCATGACATTCATTTAAATCAAAGAAATAACAGTAAAACAAAGGTGTAGTGACTGACCCTTTAACTATAACGCGACTTAATGTAAATAACAACATTGGCGTCACATGTAAAGAACTCGCCAATCAACGCCAGCGAACATCTTTGACTGGTACCCTGTAATGTACATATAAATTCGCTGGTGCGTCCACGTGTGCTCCGTGTGGGTTTTTCCATGTGTTCTGGCTGTTGGTGAAAAGTCCCCAGGGTGTCGAGCAGTACGCGCCAACCACTACGTGCTCTCTCACCCTGGTATTGGATCATTTGCATGTGCAGGATTTTTGAACACGTATGCAAATGAGGAACATTGCATATTGTTCCTCATTTGCATAAACATATAAATGTTTCCGAAAAATTTCAGATGTAAGGGATTATCCTTGCTTTTTTAGTGAAATTTGGCAAAGTTAGATGTTTATGAAAAATTCAAATTATAAAGGGTTAACCTTGCATTTTGTTTTAGCAAAATAGGACACAATCAGATGATTCTGGAAAATTGCAGACTGTTAGGGCTTAACCCTGTATTTCTAGCAAAATTGGGCAAAAAGAAATGTTTATGAACACTTTTAAATTGTAAGAGGTGTACCTTGTATATTAAGTAAAATTTGACAAAATCAGATTTGTATGAAAAATCTAAAATGGTAAGGGGTTAACCTTGCTTTTTTAGCAAAATTTGGAGCATATTTTACTAAAATTGGGCAAAATCAGATGCTTCTAAAAAATCCAGATGTAAAGTTTCCACAATAAAAGCTGTTGAAAAAGAGCCCAATGTTGAACTTTACTGAGTCTGAGGTCTATCGAGGGGACCATCCTTATTTCAAGTCCCGGAGATTCGCTGACAGTCTCTATTTTTCTTTTTAAGAAAGTCGAAATAGCTGAAGAGGGAGGTGAGAATCTATATGTGCCCAGATACAAAGAGTAGAAATCTACGCGTCTGCCTTTTGAAAATACACAATTGCGGTGTTCATTGTTGCGTAATATCCGCCTAGCACACGACTTTTTTTGCACATTAGGCTGTGTTATGCAGCTTCCTAACAAACCAAACACACTGGGCTCATTATATCGACTTGTTTTTACCCATTAAGGTAAAGCAAATGGACCCAGTAATCTTCCTGGCGCGTTTGCTCACCTATAAAGACAACTTTTCTCAGTTTAAGGAACATTCTAAGGTAACGAAATGGCCGAGTGGTTACGATTCGTCGTCCACGCTTAGCGGGGTCCCGGGTTCGAATCCCGCTGGTGTCTTTTTGGTTTTTACGTATGAGTTCAATTATTCACTATAAGAGATTTAATTTCCCGTCGTAAAGTACCAACAGTACCTTAGCTTAATCGGTAAGCACTGCTGCTGGTACTGTCCGCGAGTTCCAGGTTGGCGCCTTCGTACAGGTTCAGGGCATGTGGTCCACTCGGAGGATCAGGGCTTAGGGGCCGCCCTGTTCCTCCCTTAGCTCTTTGCTTTTACATGGTGCCTGGCCCTCCGGGGTTATATGGATGGATAGGGAAGGAAGTGTGTATTGGTCGGGGACGCCGAGACCTCGGAAGAGAACTAAGGGATCGGCTGGGGCATTGTTATGGCTCAGACCGATCCCTGAAAGCTTGACTAGCACATAACTTTTTGATTTTTTTTTACCCTCTATCTTTTATACTTTGGTTTAGTTTGATATCTACAGCTGCTCGGCAGGTCTACGGGTAGTATCAAAATTAAAACAAATTAGGTGTATGTCATGAATCAATGAATATTTCATAATTGACTATCAAAATCGGAGTTTCGTTTGATCAATTTGACTATCATTATATAATGACGCGATTGCCAATTGACGTAAGCAACGCCATAAATTATACCGGGAAAGAATAAAGATGTACATTGTAATATAAATATTATTTAAACATCTTTCAAATAACGTGTCTTTAATTGTGAGCATTCCAAACAATACAGTAATTCGCAATAGTAATAGAATGGTATATGATAGCACGATCAATGCGTCTCTATTAAATTTAAATAAATATAATTTAGGCTCCTATGTGTGAAATATTCTTTGATGTACTATGAGCATTCCATACAATGAGTTAGTTCGCAAAATATAGCAACAACAACAAAAGAGAAAGGAAAAAGAGAAAATTCCTTTACCCTAAAAACTGGAAAAACAATTTGTTTTAAAAAAGTCAAATGGGACACTTCATGTATTGATTTAACAGTTTGCAAGGGGTTAACCTTACATTTTAGCAAAATTGGGAAAAATCAGATATTTCTGGAAAATCTCAAATTGTAAGGGGTGAACCTTGTATTTTTAGCGAAATTGGGCACAATCAGATCTTTCTGGAAAATTTCAAATTGTATATGGTTAACCTTGCTTTTTAAGTAAAATTGGGCAAATTTAAATGTTTATCAAAAATTTCAAATTGTCAGTGGTTAACCTTGCATTTTTTAGCAAAATAGGGCAAAATCAGGTGTTTATGGAAAATTTCAATTTGTAAGGGGTTAACTTTGCAGTTTTAGCAAAATTGTGGGAAAAATCAGATGTGTATGAAAAATCAAAAATTGTTAAGGGGTTAAACTTTCTGGAAAATTGCAGATTGAAAGGGGGTAACCTTGCCTTTTTAAGCGAAATTCGGTAAAAGTCAGATGTTTCTTGAAAATTGCAGATTGTAAGGGGTTAACTTGGCATTTTTAGCATAACTGGGCAATATCATATTGATATGAAAAATCTCAAATTGTAAGGGCTGGACCTTGTATTTTTAGCGAAATTGGGCAGAATCAGATCTTTCTGGAAAATTTCAGATTGTAAGAGGTTAATCTTGCTTTTTTTTAGTGATATTTGGCAAAATAAGATGTGAATGAAAAAATTCCAATTGTAAGGGGTTCACCTTGCTTTTTAGTAAAATTGGACAAATTTAAATGTTTATGAAAAATCTCAAATTGTAAGGGGTGAACCTTGAATTTTTTAGCAAAATAGGGCAAAATCAGGTGTTTATGAAAAATGTCAGATTGTATAAGGGGTTCACCTTGCATTTTTAGCAAAATTGGGAAAAATCAGATTTGTATGAAAAATCAAAAATTGCAAGAGGTTAACCTTTGCCCAATTCAGGCAAAATCAGATGTTTTTGGAAAATTGCAGATTGAAAGAGGTTAACCTGGCATTTTTAGCAAAACTGGGCAATATCAGATTTTTATGAAAAATCTCAAATTGTAAGGGGAGAACCTTGCATTTTTAGCAAAATTGGGCAAAATCAGATGTTTCTGAAAAATTTCAGATGTAAGGGGGTTAACCTTGCTTTTTTAGTAAAATTGGGCAAATTTTAATGTGCATGAAAAATTACAGATTGTAAAGGGGTTCACCTTGCATTTTTAGCAAAATTGGAAAAAAATCAGATTTGTATGAAAAATCAAACAAAATTTGAAGGGGTTAACCTTTGCCAAATTAGGGCAAAATCAGATGTTTCTGCAGTTGGAAAACTGCAGTTTTCATAAAAATCTGATATTGCCCAGTTTTGCTAAAAATGCAAGGTTAACCCCTTTCAATCTGCAATTTTACAATACATTTTTCAGAAACATCTGATTTTGCCCTAATTGGGCAAAGGTTAACCTCTTAAAATTTTAGATTTTTCATACAAATCTGATTTTTCCCAATTTTGCTAAAAATGCAAGGTGAACCCCTTACAATCTGACATTTTTCATAAACACCTGATTTTGCCCTATTTTGCTAAAAAATGCATGGTTCACCCCTTAAAATTTGAGATTTTTCATAAACATTTAAATTTGCCCAATTTTACTGAAAAAGCAAGGTTAACCCCTTACAATTTGAAATTTTTCATTCACATCTTATTTTGCCAAATATCACTAAAAAAGCAAGGTAAACCCCTTAGAATTTGAAATTTTTCATTCACATCTTATTTTGCCAAATATCACTAAAAAAGCAAGGTAAACCCCTTACAATCTGAAATTTTCCAGAAAGATCTGATTTTGCCCAATTTCGCTAAAAATACAAGGTTCACCCCTTACAATTTGAGATTTTTCATATAAATCTGATATTGCCCAGTTATGCTAAAAATGCCAAGTTAACCCCTTACAATCTGCAATTTTCAAGAAACATCTGATTTTTCCGAATTTCGCTTAAAAAAGCAAGGTTAACCCCTTTCAATCTGCAATTTCCCAGAAACATCTGATTTTGCCTTAATTGGGCAAAGGTTAACCTCTTACAATTTTTGATTTTTCATACAAATCTGATTTTTCCGAATTTTGCTAAAAATGCAAGGTTAACCCCTTACAATTTGAAATTATTGATTCACATCTAATTTTGCCAAATATCACTAAAAAAGCAAGGTAAACCCTTACAATCTGAAATTTTCCAGAAAGATCTGATTTTGCCCAATTTCGCTAAAAAAACAAGGTTCACCCCTTACAATTTGAGATTTTTCATATAAATCTGATATTGCCCAGTTATGCTAAAAATGCCAAGTTAACCCCTTACAATCTGCAATTTTCAAGAAACATCTGATTTTTCCAAATTTCGCTAAAAAAAAACAAGGTTAACCCCTTTCAATCTGCAATTTTCCAGAAACATCTGATTTTGCCCTAATTGGGCAAAGGTTAACCTCTTACAATTTTTGATTTTTCATACAAATCTGATTTTGCCCTATTTTGCTAAAAAATGCATGGTTCACCCCTTATAATTTGAGATTTTTCATAAACATTTAAATTTGCCCAATTTTACTAAAAAAGCAAGGTTAACCCCTTAGAATTTGAAATTTTTCATTCACATCTTATTTTGCCAAATATCACTAAAAAAGCAAGGTAAACCCCTTACAATCTGAAATTTTCCAGAAAGATCTGATTTTGCCCAATTTCGCTAAAAATACAAGGTTCACCCCTTACAATTTGAGATTTTTCATATAAATCTGATATTGCCCAGTTATGCTAAAAATGCCAAGTTAACCCCTTACAATCTGCAATTTTCAAGAAACATCTGATTTTTCCGAATTTCGCTTAAAAAAGCAAGGTTAACCCCTTTCAATCTGCAATTTTCCAGAAACATCTGATTTTGCCTTAATTGGGCAAAGGTTAACCTCTTACAATTTTTGATTTTTCATACAAATCTGATTTTTCCGTATTTTGCTAAAAAATGCATGGTTCACCCCTTATAATTTGAGATTTTTCATAAACATTTAAATTTGCCCAATTTTACTAAAAAAGCAAGGTTAACCCCTTAGAATTTGAAATTATTGATTCACATCTAATTTTGCCAAATATCACTAAAAAAGCAAGGTAAACCCTTACAATCTGAAATTTTCCAGAAAGATCTGATTTTGCCCAATTTCGCTAAAAATACACGGTTCACCCCTTACAATTTGAGATTTTTCATATAAATCTGATATTGCCCAGTTATGCTAAAAATGCCAAGTTAACCCCTTACAATCTGCAATTTTCAAGAAACATCTGATTTTTCCGAATTTCGCTTAAAAAAAACAAGGTTAACCCCTTTCAATCTGCAATTTTCCAGAAACATCTGATATTGCCCTAATTGGGCAAAGGTTAACCTCTTACAATCTTTGATTTTTCATACAAATCTGATTTTGCCCTATTTTGCTAAAAAATGCATGGTTCACCCCTTATAATTTGAGATTTTTCATAAACATTTAAATTTGCCCAATTTTACTAAAAAAGCAAGGTTAACCCCTTAGAATTTGAAATTTTTCATTCACATCTTATTTTGCCAAATATCACTAAAAAAGCAAGGTAAACCCCTTACAATCTGAAATTTTCCAGAAAGATCTGATTTTGCCCAATTTCGCTAAAAATACAAGGTTCACCCCTTACAATTTGAGATTTTTCATATAAATCTGATATTGCCCAGTTATGCTAAAAATGCCAAGTTAACCCCTTACAATCTGCAATTTTCAAGAAACATCTGATTTTGCATTAATTGGGCAAAGGTTAACCTCTTACAATTTTTGATTTTTCATACAAATCTGATTTTTCCGTATTTTGCTAAAAAATGCATGGTTCACCCCTTACAATTTGAAATTATTGATTCACATCTAATTTTGCCAAATATCACTAAAAAAGCAAGGTAAACCCTTACAATCTGAAATTTTCCAGAAGGATCTGATTTTGCCCAATTTCGCTAAAAAAACAAGGTTCATCCCTTACAATTTGAGATTTTTCATATAAATCTGATATTGCCCAGTTATGTTAAAAATGCCAAGTTAACCCCTTACAATCTGCAATTTTCAAGAAACATCTGATTTTTCCGAATTTCGCTTAAAAAAGCAAGGTTAACCCCTTTCAATCTGCAATTTTCCAGAAACATCTGATTTTGCCCTAATTGGGCAAAGGTTAACCTCTTACAATTTTTGATTTTTCATACAAATCTGATTTTTCCCAATTTTGCTAAAAATGCAAGGTGAACCCCTTACAATTTGAAAATATTGATTCACATCTCATTTTGCCAAATATCACTAAAAAAGCAAGGTTAACCCCTTACAATCTGAAATTTTCCAGAAAGATCTGATTTTGCCCAATTTCGCTAATAAAGGTTCACCCCTTACAATTTGAGATTTTTCATATAAATCTGATGTTGCCAAGTTATGCTAAAAATGCCAGGTTAACCTCTTACAATCTGCAATTTTCAAGAAACATCCGATTTTGCCCTAATTGGGCAAAGGTTAACCTCTTACAATTTTTGATTTTTCATACAAATCTGATTTATCCCAATTTTGCTAAAAATGCAAGGTGAACCCCTTACAATCTGACATTTTTCATAAACACCTGATTTTGCCCTATTTTGCTAAAAAATGCATGGTTCACCCCTTAAAATTTGAGAATTTTCATAAACATTTAAATTTGCCCAATTTTACTAAAAATGCAAGGTGAACCCCTTACAATTTGAAATTAATGATTCACATCTTATTTTGCCAAATATCACTAAAAAAGCAAGGTTAACCCCTTACAATCTGAAATTTTCCAGAAAGATCTGATTTTGCCCAATTTCGCTAAAAATACAAGGTTCACCCCTTACAATTTGAGATTTTCATATAAATCTGATATTGCCCAGTTATGCTAAAAATGCCAGGTTAGGCCAAAATAAAAAAGATATTCGGTCTCTGTTCAGACCAAAGTTCCGGAATTGACGCGGCCACGCGGCTTTTTTTTTTTTTTTTCCTTTTTTTTTCTTTTCTTCAAGCTTGGATTGTACAGACAAGGTGGGTACTATTTTGCCTTTTTTGGTGTCCTCATGTACATTGGTGTCCTCCATAATTTGCCTTGGTGCTTTCGATCATTTGCCTTGGTGCAATTCCCATTCATTGGTGCTCTTTGGTAAAAAAATTGAGGAGGTGGGGAAATAGAGGGCGCTGTTGGAGCTACCGCGGAACATTTTGGGAAAAAAAAGATCGACGCGCATGATTAAAATCGACGCGCGCGCTGACCAGAGCCGGACTTATTATTTTTTTTTTTGGCCTTAACCTCTTACAATCTGCAATATTCAAGAAACATCCGATTTTTCCGAATTTCGCTTAAAAAAAGCAAGGTTAACCCATTTCAATCTGCATATTTTCCAGAAACATCTGATTTTGCCCTAAATTGGCAAGGTTAACCCCTTACAATGTTTGATATTTCATACAAATCTGATTTTGCCCAATTTTGCTAAAAATGCAAAGTTAACCCCTTATCATCTGAAATTTTCCATAAACACCTGATTTTGCCCTGTTTTGCTAAAAAATGCAAGGTTAACCACAGACAATTTGAAAATTTTCATAAACATTTAAATTTTCCCAATTTTACTTAAAAAGAAAGGTTATCCCCTTACAATTTGAAATTTTTCATACACATCTTATTTTGCCAAATTTTACTACAAAATCAAGGTTAACCCCTTACAATCTGAAATTTTCCAGAAAGATCTGATTTTGCCCAATTTCGCTAAAAAATGCAAGGTTTACCCCTTACAATCTGAAATATTTCATGAACATCTAAATTTTACTAAAAATGCAAGGTTTACCCCTTACAAGCTGCAATTTTCCAGAAACATCTGATTTTTTCCCAATTTTGCTAAAATGTAAGGTTAACCCCTTGCAAACTATTAAATCAATACGTGAAGTGTCCCATTTGACTTTTTTAAAACAAATTATTTTTCCAGTTTTTTAGGGTAAAGGAATTTTCTCTTTTTCCTTTCTCTTTTGTTGTTGCTATATTTTGCGAATTAACTCATTCGTATGGAATGCTCATAGTCAATCAAAGAATATTTCACACATAGGGGCCGAAATTATATTTTTTAAATTTAATAGAGACGCATTGATCGTGCTATCATATACCATTCTATTACTATTGCGAATTACTGTATTGTTTGGAATGCTCACAATTAAAGACACGTTATTTGAAAGATGTATAAATAATATTTATATTACAATGTACATCTTTATTCTTTCCCGGTATAATTTATGACGTTTCTTACGTCAATTGGCAATCGCGTCATTATATAATGATAGTCAAATTGATCAAACGAAACTCCGTTTTGATTATGGTCAATTATGAAATATTCATTGATTCATGACATACACCTTTGTTTCAATTTTGATACTACCCGTAAACCTGCCGAGCAGCTGTAGATATCAAACTAAACCAAAGTATAAAAGATAGAGGGTAAAAAAAAAATCAAAAAGTTATGTGCTAGTCAAGCTTTCAGGGATCGGTCTGAGCCATAACAATGCCCCAGCCGATCCCTTAGTTCTCTTCCGGGGTCTCGGCGTCCCCGACCAATACACACTTCCTTCCCTATCCATCCATATAACCCCGGAGGGCCAGGCACCATGTAAAAGCAAAGAGCTAAGGGAGGAACAGGGCGGCCCCTAAGCCCTGATCCTCCGAGTGGACCACATGCCCTGAACCTGTACGAAGGCGCCAACCTGGAACTCGCGGACAGTACCAGCAGCAGTGCTTACCGATTAAGCTAAGGTACTGTTGGTACTTTACGACGGGAAATTAAATCTCTTATAGTGAATAATTGAACTCATACGTTAAAAACCAAAAAGACACCAGCGGGATTCGAACCCGGGACCCCACTAACCGTGGACGACGAATCGTAACCACTCGGCCATTTCGTTACCTTAGAATGTTCCTTAAACTGAGAAAAGTTGTCTTTATAGGTGAGCAAACGCGCCAGGAAGATTACTGGGTCTATTTGCTTTACCTTAATGGGTAAAAACAAGTCGATATAATGAGCCCAGTGTGTTTGGTTTGTTAGGAAGCTGCATAACACAGCCTAATGTGCAAAACAGTCGTGTGCTAGGCGGATCATTACGCAACAATGAACGCCGCAATTGTGTATTTTCAAAAGGCAGACGCGTAGATTTCTACTCTTTGTATCTGGGCACATATAGATTCTCACCTCCCTCTTCAGCTATTTCGACTTTCTTAAAAAGAAAAATAGAGACTGTCAGCGAATCTCCGGGAGTTGAAATAAGGATCGTCCCCTCGATAGACCTCAGATTCATTAAATTTCAATATTGGGCTCTTTTTCAACAGCTGTTTTTGCGGAAACTTTACATCTGGATTTTGCCCAATTTTAGTAAAACATGCTCCAAATTTTGCTAAAAAAGCAAGGTTAACCCCTTACCATTTTAGATTTTTTATACAAATCTGATTTTGCCAAATTTTACTAAATATACAAGGTACACCTCTTACAATTTAAAATTTTTCATAAACATTTCTTTTTGCCCAATTTTGCTAGAAATACAAGGTTAAGCCCTAACAATCTGCAATTTTCCAGAATCATCTGTTTGTGTCCTATTTTGCAAAAAAAAATCAAGGTTAACCCCTTACCATTTGAATTTTCCAGAAACATTTGATTTTTATTCCCATTTTCGCTTTAAAAAAATGCGAGGTTAACCATTTTCAATTTGAAATTTTTCATAACATCTAACTTTGCAAAATTTCACTAAAATAGCAAGGTTAATCCCTTACATCTGAAATTTTTCGGAAACATCTGATTTTGCCCAATTTTCTTAATATGCAATGTTCACCCCTTAGAATTTGAAATGTTTCATAAACATCTAACCCCATACAATCTGCAATTTTCAAGAAACATCTGATTTTTCCCGATTTTGCTTTAAAAAAATGCAAGGTTAACCCCTTACAATTTGATTTTTTTCATAAACATCTAATCTGAAGATGATCACCCCTGAAAATAGTCCTGAAGCTCATCGCCATTTTGAAAAACGATGCCTACACTCCATTGCAAAATAGAGGGCTTTTAGGGTCCAAATTACATCCAAATTACACAGAACTGCAAGCTCCCAGTCCTGTGCACGGCTTCCCATATTTTTTACAAACCCTCAAGTGCATGGCCCACAATATGCTCAAGTACTGAAGATTTGGAGGGCATGCAAATCGTGATTTGGCCGGCGTATGCAATTTCGGACCGCTTTACTGGTCTGCACCCTTTAAACACCCGCAGCTTGATAACAAGGTCATCATAAGTTACCCACTATACCATCCCAACTTCCTTCACAAGATTCCGTGAAGCTCATCAGCCCATCCCTGCCCAGCGCCCTTGGGCCTGCTTGCAAGGAGGGGTAGGGAAGGGGGCGGGGAGGGGGTACCGGGTACGAGCGAAGAGCTATACATAAAATAAAGATGGGCATGTATCATAAACAGCGCCCCTAGCGTATTGGGCTGTCCTGGTTAATTTTGGTTTCGTCTACGTTTTTATGGTTTTTGTTTAATTAAGGATGAGAACGTACTGTTGACATTAATTTCTCATGAAAACACAGGTAGAATATGGACTGTTGGGGACAGCGACGAACGTTGATTGATTGCCGCTGGTAGTCCGCTGGCGGTTTTGGAGCGGCAGACCGCCGGTGGTATACCGCTGACTGCCGCTGACGGTCCGCTGGCGATTTTGGAGCGGTGGACGGCCGGTGGTATGCCGCTGATTGCCGCTGATGGTCCGCCGGCGGTTTTGGAGCGCCACAGGCGGACCGCTGATGATAATTTAGGTCGGCGTGCCGATGCCGGCATGCCGCTCCCCAGCCACCGGTGGTCCGACGTTGGCTTGCGGATTGGGGACTCCCACGGTTTTCACCCATAATATATTTATAATTATTATAACAATAACACGGTCCGCCTGTCTGCATCAATCGGATACAAACATCTGATCTGACGGGCCTGGTCCACCCCCTCCCCCCGCACAAATTCCTGGATCCTCCCCTGAACGCACCCAATTCCTTTAAAACAAAAAATTAGCCTAATGGTGTTCCGATTGTTGCGAAACGATGAGTATGTTTAGCACACGTATACGCCTACGATTAACGAGGTAGCCGTAAGTAATTTTCCAAACAAATGACAACAGTTTGCTCATTATGGCCCGAAACTGTCGACTTATTTTCGTCCATGGAGCCAAACCAGATAGATGCACACAGCAATGTTCCACGTTTCTCTGCCTATTAAGACAAATAGTTTTTGACAAGAATTCTAAGGAAGCCTAATGGCCTAGTGGTTAGATTTTTCGTCCACGAATCGCGGAGCCCGGGTTCGAATCCCGTCGGTGTCTTTTTGCTTTTCAAACCACGCATTCTGTCTTTATAAGATGTTTTATTTCCCGTCGTAAAATACCAACAGTACCTTAGCTTAATCGGTAAGCACTGCTGCTGGTACTGTCCGTGAGTTCCAGGTTGGCGCCTTCGTACAGGTTCAGGGCATGTGGTCCACTCGGGGGTTCAGGGCTTAGGGTGCCGCCCTGTTACTCCCTTAGCTCTTTGCTTTTATATGGTGCCTGGCCCTCCGGGGTTATATGGATGGATAGGGAAGGAAGTGTGTATTGGACGGGAACGCCGAGGCCCCGGAAGAGAACTAAGGGATTGGATGGGGCATTGTTATGGCTCAGACCGATCCCTGAAAGCTTGGCTAGCACATAACTTTTGGTTTTTTTTGTAATCCTCTATTTTATTAAACTTTGATTTAGTTTGATATGTACATCTGCTCGGCAGGTCTATATGGTGATATTAAAACGAGACAGAGGTCAATATCATAAATCAATGAATATTTGATAATTGACTATAATCAAAATTAAGTTTCGTTTGATCAATATGAATACCATTATTAATGGCGTAATTTGCAATTGACGTAAGAAACGCCATATACAATATTACACGGGAACAAATAAAGATGTGATGTATATTATGGCTCGCACCATGCTTTCAATGGGGGCGCTGTTCAAATCCGACGATTATAAATTCTATATAAAAGAAAAGTGTACAAGTACCCCCCCCCCCCCCAACGGGCCAAGCTGCCTCTGTCCTGTCCGTATTTTGTGCACAGTCGGACGTCACGGTACCAGTATGGTTTTTTTGTGGTGTCGGAGAAATATGGGGGGGGGGGTGGCGGATTGCATTATTTTTAAAGCAATTTCTATGCACAATCGTTTTGACAGAGCTGGGGGTGGGGGTGGTGTGACCCCCGAACACCCTGGATCCGCGCCTGGGCGACTCTTGTACAGTGCTAGTGGGAATTCGATAGGATATGCCGGCGCAACGTCCGAGTCAGATCATACGTGTGTCAAAAAGGTCTTTTTATGATCCTCTATAACTATTAATCTATTATATTGTTTACAAATGGAACTAAACAAAAAAAAATCTGTGAGCTTTCAAATGAGACATTGCACGAAAACAAAAACTTCGCCCATCTCAATTCAAGCAATCAATTAATTAATAACAACTTTGGAATTAAGTGTAGGACGCTCCTTATTCGTTAATTCTGAGTATTGCGCGCAATTTTAGAAGTGAAGCGCGCCATTTAAAACCAACTTTTGAAACTGTGTAAATGCCTGCAAAAGCAAACCAGCAAACAGGGTTCGACCTTAACTTTTGTGTTCACTAGCCAGCCGGGCTACTGAAACAGACTCTTACCTAGCCCCCGGGCGTGTTCACTAGCCTGCATGGTTTTTTTTTTCCTTTTATATTGTCTCATAAACAACAATGTGGCAATGTGCATACATGTAAAACGTGTATAGGGCCTGAAAATTGACTCCTAGTGGTGCTTCAGGGCCCCTCAAAAAGAATAATTAATGTGTAAAAGTCAGAGTTTTTAAAATTAGTTTGGTATATTGATTTCTTTGAAAAATCACCCTCGGAATTTTATGGAAACCGAAAAATCCCAAGATGATAAAGAGAAATATCCTGCAAAAAATGGACCTGTCACACTTCCGAAAACTTCCGTGTGGACTCGTGGAACTCGATCACTCGTTTGACCATGAACATTTATTGAAAAATTGTGGAAGACATTTTTTTAACAAACTTGAAGAATTTATTTTCATTTGCAAATAAATCTAAAATGACTGTTGATAAGAACTGTATTAAAATGTGATCCAAATGAAATCTAGAGTCCATCAGATGTAGGTATTACATTTAATATCTTCGCGTCGTTATCATTTTCGTTCTCACGCAAGTACGCGATGTGAAAACAGACGTGATCGAACAAGGAGACCTATAGGCCAAAACAAAAAGTCTCCGGTTTCTGGTATGCGCGCGCGTCGCCGTAGCCATGCCTGTCGGCAAAATGAAAAAGTTTTTTTTTCAATGAAAGATGATGTCTCAAAACCGCCAAACTCACTGGTTTGACTGGAATCCTGCTGCTGCACAATTTTTACATGTTTTTAGATGGGGTTATGGTGGAGAATAAGCTTTATGTGGCCTCTCTGGACTCCCAATCCCATATAGGCCTATTTGTACTAAGTTTAGTCGGGCACCATTTGCAGTCATCAGCCGACATTTGAAGAAAAAAATCAGGTAAAAAAAAAAAAAAAACCGCGTCGCCGCACCTTTTTGGGGGCAAGCTTCATACCAGAAACCGGAGACTTTTTTTGGGCCATAGGTACGAATACAGGTCGTAGGTAAAATTCGCTTTTACCCATTTCCAACTGATTTCTCATCTATTCTGAGGCAATTTAATCCGTGTTTTTAATAAACAGTTCTTATAATTTAACCCATTAAAACAGTTGATAAAATTGTACACAAATTGATAGGTGTGATTTCTAAATGTTATGATTTATATATTCCTGTCCTTTCATCTTTACCGTAGCCCAATAATATTTGACTCGCCAGCCGGGCTGCTTAAGGAATAGTTTGACTAGCCTGCCGCTGTTTTGACAAGCATTTGGCTAGCGGGCTACCGCTCATTTCGAACCCTGGCAAATTTATTTGTTAGGGATCATTCAAAAGACTGCCAATGTTTTTAAATTTGAATTTTTTTTCCAAATTGTGGGTTGGTGGGTCAAGGTCTATTAGCTGCAAATATTGATAACATTTTAGCCCCGGTATCACCCCAAAATGCCCTGCCAGTAACTCCTCACAATCCCCAAACCACCCCAACACTCTATGGTTTCAATGGCCCATGGAGGAGTACATACAATGTAATACAATGTAATACAATGTAATACAATGGAATACAATGTAATACAATGTAATACAAGTGCTAAAGGATTAAACAAAAACACAGCAATACTTATCAAAACTAATCTAAATGTCTTTCAAAGACTAATTAAATTCTGAGTAAATTTGAGTTTGAATTATATTGTTACATTTAGCTACTGAAAAAATGGAGACAGTACAAACAAAATCATCAAAATGGTATTTATGACATGATTGTAATAATTTGATGGAGATGTTCCCATCAAAAGTTCCATAAAGTCAGTGGAGGATTCTTCCCCCCAGAATAATAAACAATTACAAAAACATTAGGCCAATTGAGTTGAACTTTGTTCATGAAACTCTGCTTAAATTTGCACGGCTTCCCTAAGCAATCCTACATCCTCTATGTTTGCAATTAAATGGATTAGTACAAGCGCGGTAAATGACAGCTGTTGCTGTTAAAGCATTTACAGACCATCGATATTTTTGTTGGAAATCAGTGAGTGAAGGGTTAAACGGTAAACCCAATCTTGGCTTTTCAGACTAGTTTTGGAGACTAGCTGAATTTCAGAACTTTTGAAGAAGAGACTACAGGACGATGACTTGGCAATCTCCTTCCTCAGTAGCGGAGGGGCCGGTGGTGGTGCGGCCACGTGGACAGGCATGGCAGTATGTGCTGCCCTCTAGTGACTGGTACATGCCACGCGGACACGGGTAGCAATCTTCCTTGTAGTTAAACCAGCCTGACTCGCAGGGAACTGTGTAGAAAAACAACCAGAAAATAGTATTATTGAACAATGATTGTTATAAAAGGTTCTTCTTTGACCCTACAATTTTGCAGTAGATCATGGGTAGGTGGATACATTTAACGTGATACATTGATGTGAAATTTGTGAACATCCACATTTGACTGCAACATTTAGACGGCAACATTGTGAAACAAATGACTCTCCATAAATTGTAAATGCTGCCTCTATGGCATTCCTAAATACAATGCTTTATCAGCAAGGGTATGGTAGGAAAGTGTTTCATGTGGATCATATTAAGGTTGTGAATAATCATTCCAGCCTTTTGCAACAAAATTGGTGTCAGTCAAGTTTGTCTACGTTGAACAAAATACTGCTTTGTCATCACCAATGTCCTGGAGTTTTCTTAACACTCGCCAGCATCAGTGCTAGTACCATTTTTTAATAACACATAGTATTTAAATGTAAGCACATGAACCAACAGTCATCCCTAATTCTAAGCCGGAATGGACAAGCATGAAGAGCACATGCACAGTCACCTTTAGGTTTAGGATTCAGTTAAACAGAAGAAGACTGAAGTCTTAACTCTCCTAACGAAGCTATAAAACTAGACGGAGAACCAAGAATGTCACTTACCGCATAGTATGTCTTCTGCCTTCATGCGCACCGTACCAGGAGGACAGACAGGCATGCCGTAACTATTAGTCTTCTCCAAGTCCACGTCGTAAACCTGACTGTCTACGTTGATGGCAAACTGGCCCGATGTAGACTCATTGATCAGCTCACCAGCAGAGTTACGTAACTCTTCGGTTGCCTCTATGGAGCTGTTTTGGTTGAACACTGGGATGTGTCGTATGGAGAGAAAGGAGTGCAGTGGGCTAAGTCGTTACAATTGATCAGTTTTTTAAGCTGTCCATCCAATCATTTCTACTCAGAAGTGAAACTTACACCGGAAATTTGTTAGGAAAGACCTTGATGACAGCAATCATAGCAAGACTGCTAAAAGCCTATCAAGGAATGTTTAAATTTCATGATTTGTTTTTCTTAAAACTCACAATTTTCTTTTGATCACATTTTGAAGGTATAGCAGCAATATCACGGGAAGCAGTACACTACTGAGCACAATATGTCAGCTGGTCACAGAGCTAGCCATCAAATATTGCATACAGCTTGTAAACTTGTACCCGGCTATGGGATCCATGCGGGAACAGTACATGGGTATTAGAACTATGCATGCACTTTGGTCTGCGTGTGTACAGCATGAAGCACACATGACTAATTTTCGTGTGAATGTGCACAAACAAATAAGGCCGAATAAAAATAAAAAAAACATGTTTCTTGTCCGGGTTTTTGAAAAAATAGGAAGCAGGGCTTTTTACTTTTTATTTTTTTAAGATGGCCGCCATTTTAAAATTTCCTGCAGCCGTTGATGTTTCCACTGTTCAAAGACACTTTTAAAATGAAAGTCAAGTTGGGCAAGAGAACTGAACATATTTACAGTGTCATCTAGAGTTGTATTGGTCACAAATTTCGCAAGTACTTATTTGCCGATGAATTTGTGGACTTTTGCGATGTTTTTTTTTTTTACTGCATTTTTCAAAAATAAAAAATAATAAAAAAATCCAGGCGGCCTCCAAAAAGGAAGCGGGCGGGGACGAGAAACATGTTTTGTTTTTTTTACTTCGCCTAAGAGCTCTGCGTGGCTGCCAGGCATATGGATGCAACCCTGCCAAAAAAAAAAATCCCATAGACACTAGTGCTAAATGCGCATACTTCAAAATTCTTTTAAAAATACTCAGAACTCTCACAGGTATTCAAGCTGCACTGAAAAATGATGATTAATGTGGTCAGCTTTCATTTTCTCTTCATTTTTTGGTGGGTTGACCATTGACTTTTTGAGATATTCTCGCCCAAAGAAGACGACCCCTATTTTCCCCAAACGGGAAAAGGAGCCATCTTGAAAAACGATCCCTCCACAACATGGCAAAATAGCCCCACTTTCGAGCCCAATAGCATCCAAAATGCTCAGAATTGGAAGCCCCAAGTCTGGGCCAGCGGTTCATTACCATATCTCTTCAATTCCTCAATTTTATGGCTCTCAAAACTCTCTAATATAGAATATTTTGAGGGTATAACTTTTATTCACGAGCTCGCCGGACGGATTTGTGGCCTTTTTACAGGCGTGCACCCGTATGAGTCCCTCTGAACTCTCTCTTTGTTACCACTGAGGGAGCCCATGTGCGCAGCATCTATACCCTCATGCAACTGTTGCGATTCACTCAGGGAAACCATATCATTTTTTTAAAAGTATCCAGATATTCATTGTGATATACCAATGGCATCACTACCATTTCTCTCTCACCTTCTTCATTGGTCAAGTTCTGTTGATCAGGGATGTCCACGTCACGCTCCAGCCTGATGGTGATAAGGACCGCTTCGAGGGATCGACGTCGGCGTCTGCGGGCATGGTCCCCGGGAACGTGTGGACTGCAACCACTGATCTGAAGTATAACAAGGAATCGAAATGAAGTTACGTTCATACAAATGGAAGCATAAATGCGCAACAAGCAAACTTGGAATACATACACAATGTAAATTTGTTTTTATTATGTCACTTTTTTAAATGCGGGTTTTGTTTAAACATTTCGAACATTTTAGATTTAGATTTGTTTTTCTTTAAACATGTTAACGCCACAGCCTTATACAATATATGCAGCATTTTTTAAAGGTATTAATATCATCCACAAAGTATTACAGTAGTCATGTCCCTCCTTTAAATTTTCCCCATAGTAGTCAAGCAAGGTTCATTTACCTTCCCTTCCACAGTACAAGAGTTGTCCTGCACACAGCTGAGCGCTTGTAGGTTCATCGTGATAGCATCATTGACTCGCTGATATGCCAGGCCATCTTTAGTGACGTTGACCCCATCACAGGTCAGGTCAATGCTGTATGCAAGTTTCATCTCCATGGCAACCTTAATTGGCGGTTTGTACTCTGCAAGAGACAACGAGTTTCATGCGGTACAAACTGTGACAGTGAAATGCTGTGTTGATTAATCAAGACATTTCTTCAAACGCTATTTCAATCTTGGGAAAGGCAGTCAGGAATCACAGTTACAATAGACCTTGATCATACTGCCACCAATTCAGTCATGTTCCCTGTGTCCAATAATGGTAGTGAAAAATAACATTTTTTTGTGAAAAAAAAAGAACCAGAGTATTTTTCCTTCCAGCCTCGCTTTGGTTACGTTGATTTGAATGGAAAAATCAAGATGATAATGGTTTATACTGATCAACCCTGACCTAGAAATTACATTAATTGTTGAACAGCATCATCTTTAAAATTGCTAAAACAAAATTGATCATAGCATGAATGCGTGTCTGAGATTTACCTTGATCTCTATGGACATTGTCGTCTAGTCAAGCAAGCCAATTCAAAAATAAAAGAGCCCAATTTCATGACTCTACATAACAAAGTGAAAATCCTCTGCAAGCCGTCACAGGAAATTTAGACTGAGCCTATGTTCAATGCACGTGGCTGTGGCTGGGAATAACGTCCTCAACTTTAGAAGCCACTGGCTAGCGACTGTTGCCACTCCCCACAGACTCGGGTGTTATGTGGCATGGCCGTAGCCACAGCCTCACACTTACGCTTTCACTTTAATACAGTGAGTGCATTTTGCTGGTTTGCAAGGCATTTGGGCTTGTGCATGTGCACACTTAACTTAACTAAAGAGTAGTCTATGAATACAGCGTTAGCAATGAATTTCTTTGCTAGTGCCGTTAGCACAAAATTCCAATGTTAGCAGAGACATGACATTGAGTCAACAGCTACCTATGCTATGATCTGCACATTTCTTAACTTTTTTTCCATGAAGCATTTTTGCCATGAGAGTCACATTCAATGTCTGATGAATGGTGATAATCAACTCACTTGTACACTTAGGAAAAGCCAATCCTGGGTTGTCCTCAGTCTCATGGGACCACTTGTAGTCGGTCGAGGGACCACATTGGTAGGAGGGTAGAGTGGCCCGACTGAATGCATAGCCTTGCCAGCAGGAGATGGTGCAATTCTGCTCCTCACCAGCAATTTCACAGTTCACTTTTCCTCGGAAGGGATTGCTCACATGCCCACAGGCTGTAAGACAACAGCAAATGGAGAAAAGTACACAGTAATAATGTGTTCCGTTTTTAAGTAATCCTGTGAATATGGGTAATATAATTTTTTTTTCCTGTCCCTGTTAATCTGACATCAGTAATTTTATAATTCTGATACACTCCTTCATGCAGTACTCCTCCAAGACTGATTATGAATAGCAAACTACCAATACCAATTAATACAAAATCGTTTATAGCCATTCTTAATGATACTTGAATGGCATTAACAAAGTACCAAAGTAACAACGACAAAATGTCACACATTGGACCCTTATGCAAAACATTGCTGAAAAATGTAGGGAATCCCATCACTGTTATAAACAATGGATCATAAAGTACATCACAAGTCTGGTTACAAGTCAATTCATGCACACAAATGAGTGAGGTGAGCTCTCACAATTCTAGACTATACTGATCTAGACAAGACCAATATTGAGTCTGAAGGATGAGAACAGGAGATTGTTGATGGTGACTATACTTACTTGGGCAAGGTGCAGCATTGCACTGCTGGGTCTGACTGATTGGACCTACACAGGCGCTGCCACCGTAGGCTTGGCGTGGGTTGGTGCATGAACGGTGACGGGACTGAGTGCCACCTTCACAGGACTGGCTACACTCCTCCCATTCACTCCACTCACTCCAGCCTCCATCAACTGCCAATGGAAAAAGAAACCAGTGTAAGGATTGGACCTACACAGGCCCTGCCACCGTAGGCTTGGCGTGGGTTGGTGCATGAACGGTGACGGGACTGAGTGCCACCTTCACAGGACTGGCTACACTCCTCCCATTCACTCCACTCACTCCAGCCTCCATCAACTGCCAATGGAAAAAGAAACCAGTTTAAGGATTGGACCAACACAGGTGCTGCCACCGTAGGCTGGGCGTGGGTTGGTGCAGGAACGGTGACGGGACTGAGTGCCACCTTCGCAGGACTGGCTACACTCCTCCCATTCACTCCACTCACTCCAGCCTCCATCAACTGCCAATGGAAAAAGAAACCAGTTTAAGGATTGGACCTACACAGGTGCTGACACCGTAGGCTGGGCGTGGGTTGGTGCATGAACGGTGACGGGACTGAGTGCCACCTTCACAGGACTGGCTACACTCCTCCCACTCACTCCAGCCTCCATCAACTGCCAATGGAAAAAACAGTTTAAGGATTGGACCTACACAGGTGCTGACACCATAGGCTGGGCGTGGGTTGGTGCATGAACGGTGACGGGACTGAGTGCCACCTTCACAGGACTGGCTACACTCCTCCCATTCACTCCACTCACTCCAGCCTCCATCAACTGCCAATGGAAAGAGAAACCAGATAAAGGACTGGACCTACACAGGTGCTGCCACCGTAGGCTGGGCGTGGGTTGGTGCATGAACGGTGACGGGACTGAGTGCCACCTTCACAGGACTGGCTACACTCCTCCCATTCACTCCACTCACTCCAGCCTCCATCAACTGCCAATGGAAAAAGAAACCAGATTAAGGATTGGACCTACACAGGTGCTGCCACCGTAGGCTTGGCGTGGGTTGGTGCATGAACGGTGACGGGACTGAGTGCCACCTTCACAGGACTGGCTACACTCCTCCCATTCACTCCACTCACTCCAGCCGCCATCAACTGCCAATGGAAAAAGAAACCAGTTTAAGGATTGGACCTACACAGGTGCTGCCACCATAGGCTGGGCGTGGGTTGGTGCAGGAACGGCAACGGGACTGAGTGCCACCTTCACAGGACTGGCTACACTCCTCCCATTCACTCCACTCACTCCAGCCTCCATCAACTATCAATGGAAAAAGAAACCAGTTTAAGGATCGGACCTACACAGGTGCTGACACCATAGGCTGGGCGTGGGTTGGTGCATGAACGGTGCAGGACTGAGTGCCACCTTCACAGGACTGGCTACACTCCTCCCATTCACTCCACTCACTCCAGCCTCCATCAACTGCCAATGGAAAGAGAAACCAGATTAAGGATTGGACCTACACAGGTGCTGCCACCGTAGGCTGGGCGTGGGTTGGTGCAGGAATGGCGACGGGACTGAGTGCCACCTTCACAGGACTGGCTACACTCCTCCCATTCACTCAACTCACTTCATCCCCCATATCAATGGAAAAACAGTGTAATGATTGGACCTATAGGAGGCCAGGGTATACGTGGCGTTACTGAAGCTAATGTCTGTTCTGATCTAATATGCATCTTCAGGCCAGTCTTCATCTCTGGATTTCATGCCATGAAACAACTGAAAAATATTTCTATTCCCCATGGATGGGATTCCAGTCCATTGCAGGTTAGTACCCCAGCTAATGCCCGTACCCATTTATACCCCTGAATGGAGAGAGGCAAATAAAGATGAAGTGGCTTGCCCAAGGTCACAAGATATGGCCAGCAGCTGGATTAGAACCCCTGACCAATTGCATGATCACGATTCACAAACTCTTAACCGCTTGGCCACACTGGTCTGCTGATGGATTAAACAACATCATTATAAGTTGTTTCTTAATATCATTTAAGTTGTTTCTTTACCCATTCGCAGCTCACAAGCTTCTCCTGAAAACCCAGGCAGGCACTGGCAGCTGAAATTGCCTACTCCATCCACACAGGTTCCCCCGTTGTCACAAGGGCTTGGGCCCGTTCCACAATCATCAATGTTTGTCAGGCAGTGTTGGCCAGTGAAGCCCGGTGGACATCGGCAGATATAACGATTGATTTCATCAATGCAAGTACTGCCTGCTGCACAGGGGCTGGAGGCACACTCGTCTACCACTGCAGGAAGACAAAGAAAGCAACTTCACATTGAAAAGGTTCAGTGGATAATGTTTACATCATTCTGAGTAAGTCTTCAAGAATTGCAGACCCAACCCTATCCACCTAAAATTACTGCGTAAGTATAAGCCATAGTTTGTTACATAAGTCGAAGACTCATGCACTGCGAAACATAAAATGATGAACAACTCACGGAATATAATAATTCTCAAGTGGAGTAAACTATGGAGCAACATTTTTGGGGAAATTGGCTGCTGGCTGAACAATTTGGGACTGCTGGCAGTCAGTGAAATAGATATTTGAAGCCCTTTTTCTCATTTAATATCCTCAAAGAATAAAGGGTTTCGGTACCAATGCTTAATCAAGCAAATCATAGCACATTTTCGAGGAATAATTTCACAGCTTCTGTGAGCTAAGATTGGTGCAATGAAATTGAAAGGTGGCTTGATGTACACATAATATGGACTGTGTACATTCCTTAGAAAAAGGAAACTCAAAAAATGTTGTTGTCAAAAGGTTGTGCATGCATAGCTTAGGTACTGAACAATACGGGCGATTCCCAATAGTGCGCCTCCAAGAGTTTGCAACGCGTTGGCCAATCACAATGCGCGAAATCAGTCGACCTTTTCCAAACGCGCATTGGGTCGACAGATTTTGCGCATTGTGATTGGCCAACGCGTTGCAAACTCTTGGAGGCGCACTATTGGGAATCGCCCGTATTGTCTTTGGATTTTGAATGGTGTTTTTCTTGGAAAGAAACAATACGCATGAAGAGTAAATTACTCTGAAACTTGAAATTGTAATGTGCCAACTTAATAATAGATCTGTTCAACATATTTAAAAAAGAAAATTGCAACAAAACACAGAGTGCGCTCAAACTTGATGAAACTCTTACGGTCGCACAGTGATGGTGTCTGAATTTGAATTTCTCCAAGGAAGCCCCTGTCGATGAAGTAAGGGCTTGCAACGAGGTTGCCGAGGGCAACAGAGTCACAGGTCTGAGCGTGTGGCAGAATGGCGGACACTGGCAGTGCTGTATCCCACATGTTGACGCTACTCAGGACACCAGTGAAAGTGTCCGTCTGGGTACCGTCTGAGGATAAAAAAAAAATCACAAAAAATTGTTTCCTCTCTGAAGCAGTTGCTACTTTCCATGCATCTGCTGTTGTGCAGAAAATATCGCTTGGCAGACAGCTAAAATACTTCAAGTGAATTTGATATCACAAAAAATTCGCTGTAAAGTTTTTTTAGGTGAAATTTGTTCAACTTTTCCAAATTTGCATCACGCCACAAAATCGTATTTGTATTTGCTTTACTGCCGAGAACGTACCAGCCATACTTACTTGAAACCAAGATCTTCTGGTAAAATTTGAGGAAACCCATAAACATGCCACATAAGGACTGACAAATTCAGCCACACTGTAAAAGGCACAGATAGAGAGCTACTGTACTCACAAAATGTACTTCTAAATGTCTACCAGTACCGTGGGCATCACCAGACCACATTAAAGGGAGGGGCAGGGCATAATCACACAATTACCAACAGACCATTCTGTGGTTAATTTGCTAGGACTTCTTTTCTCGGTGAACTGGCTGCCACAAAAATCACAAAAGGGGGGGGGGGGAGTTCGGAAGGGCTTGGTTCAAACAAACAAGACTGGATAGTATCGGACAATAGGTCGCACTTCTAGATTCAACAAATATAACAACACACAAGAATATGCCAAAAAGACAAGGATTTTGCTGACAAAAAAAAAGAATAACCACCCCAATCCCTCACCCCCGCCAACACCCGTGACCAGTACCCACCACCATTTGGTAGCTGTCCTAGATTAAATGTCCCTCCACTGTTGATACGGGCACCGGATCTGATGTGATACTGGTTCAGCACCAGTTGCCCATCTCGATACATCTTGAGAATTCCTCCGTGCTCATCCCAAGACACTGCCAGATGATGCCAACGATTGTCGTTCACAGAGACGGAGGAGGAAAACTGAAAACTATACCCCAAAGATTAAAAAACAATGCATTAAGATACATTACGATACATGCTTTGCGCATTGTGTACAACAGACTGATATACTTGTAGCTACCACAAGAATCTAAGTAAAGAACAAGAATAAAAGGGCCCAACATGTGGGATGTGTAGTCTGTAGGCAATGGATCAATTATCTCACAATTGTTGTGTAGGCTTCCAACTGTGCTTTGAAGCCAGGGTTACTTTTCAGCTATTTTAGGGTGATTAGTTTGGACATTAGTTTTAAGCAAGGTTTTCTTTTGTTTTGTTTAAGGAGCATCACTAAAGTCTTCATAGAACCTTCTTCAACAAAACTGCACATAAATGAAAGATGAAGACTGAAACTTTGTTTTGATGTACAGATAAATTACCTTGAGGTTGAGTCATAGTCCATGTGAATGCAATATGAAGAAGATATGAAGATTTTATTTCCAAAACGCGATACACACCATTTTGTTCCCTTTTAGAATCCTGCTCTCGTCTGGCTGCCCAAAGTCAATTTTGACAGCTGTTAAACAGTTAATTTAACTGTTATACTGCTTTTAGTCCTTAAAGTTTCAAAACTGTGCAAATTTTCACTTTTTTTCAAATGGATATATCTTATTATATCGTATTTTGGAAATAAACTCTTCACATTCGGATCCAATTTGGCCAGTTGAAATGTGTTGCCTTTGAAAACTTGTGGTGTGAACACTTGCTACTACGCTTCTAAATTTCTGTGAGCTTATATACTCACATATTAATACACAATGACAAACATATGATGCCACAGCATTTTCTTGATGATGCAAGGAAACTCTCTAACGGAAAAGGCATGGAATGATCCAAATGAACATTAAGTTTTGACTTTTGAAACACTCCCTATGTGGGGAAGGGGGGGGGGGAGTGGGGGTAGCCAATAATAAATACAGCTCACCCTTGAATATAGACAACCAATGCCCCAGGATGGCTCAAGGCAATCTGTGCATTCTGCAGTGTTTGTCCAGTGCTCTGGGTTGTATAGGACAATATAGCCCCATCAAATGTGACCGACCGAATCCACATCATGATGCTGAACGCTCCCAGTGGTTCGTTAATGACTTGATGTAGAGTGTTATACTGACGGGGATGATCACGTTGGAACACCATGTCAAAATTGGACGGTACGCCTGAAGAGGAAAGTTAGGAAGATGGGCATGATATTCGACTGCATTCTCAGCGTTAAAAATCATAGCTATATGATATCAGTGAACGGAAAACCTAGAAAAACCAAAAACAAAATAAGCAAAAACAGTCCAAGAGGTTGGAGCAATACACATTTGATCATAAATCCAATAGGAAATCTTACGATGGCTGCAGTATTCGCCCTGAAATCCTGGTCTGCATCTGCAGTCATATTGGTTGATGCCGTCGATGCACTCAGCTCCATTCTGACACAGATTACTCACGCACTCATCGATATCCTGCTCACATTCAGTCCCGCTGCAAGTAGGAACAACAACACAAATCATCCATTCTGTGCTTTAAATCGCTCTGAAAGTTACGTGGAGAACAACAATGCAAAATATAAAGGCAAATATAGCAACAAAAATCAAATCTCTGTAGAACAGAATAAATTTGAGCTTCAGAGTTGTCACAGAGTCAGTCACAAGTTACATCAAGAAATCATAAGGCAATCCAGTATTAAGTCACGTCACATAGTTTCTAAATGAACTTGTGACTAAAGTATTTCTTTGTCAATGATACATGTGACCCGACTCATGTTTTAACTTGTGATTGACTTAAGTATCCACACAATCGTTTTGACTGATGAGAAGCAACTTTAAGTCATCTTGTACTAACCTATAGCCTGGTGGACAGACACATAAGTAAGAGTTGATCCCATTGAAGCATGTACCATCATGCAGGCAAGGGTTGGGTGTGCAGTTATCAATGGCCACCTCGCAACGCATCCCTGTGAAACCTGTGAAGGAAATTCAAACAGACACATATGCATCTTGAACGTTGGAACAAACATCCACCAACTTTGGCAAGGCATGCGTGGCAGAGAAGTTGCCCCATTTTGCAAACAGGTATATACGAGCTAAACGATGTTTGACAACCTTACGAATACGTGAAACGTATGAATAAAAAAAAACCCACCAAACTAACCCTTTCTTACAAATGCATCTCCAGTCAACAGCACTCAAGTTAACCAATGGCAAGCATCAACTACTGCTTATCTTAAGATTTGATCGCACTGATACATCAAAGTTACTCAATAAATTCCACACGCACTTCCAACGCACTTTTAATCAATAAAGTACCCAAAACACCATCTTAAGTCTCATTTTGATGGAGCAAGTCACCTACATGCACCAACTGTAGTATGCTGGTTTTTACCTGCTTGGCATATGCAGTGGCTTGTGCTGTCTGCACTCGGCAGACAGACTGCGTTGTTCAGACACGGCTCAGCTGAGCAGATGTCTAAAACTGTCTGACAAAACTGTCCTGTGTAGCCTGGAGTACAGCGACAGGAATAACGGTTGGCCTGCATACAAACATGGATGGAAAACATGTCAGTGCTGTGAAATATTTCACTACTGAAGTTGAAACCAAAGCTCTTGTGTGAGGTGAGATGAACAGAAAGACATTTGTAGTGTTTGAAATTTTGAAGGCAAGGAAGAAAAACTGAGGCTCGGGTGGAGCTTTTGAGAGAGGTTTTGAGAGAGAATGTGTACAATATACAATACATTCTTTTGTCAGCTTTGATGGCACTGATTTGAATTTTGCATCTGAATTGTGCGGGAGTGTAGAAACCAGATAAAACATAGGAGTGTGAATTGAGCTCAGTGAGTAATGCAAGTTGGAATGATTAAACCGGATGAAACTCTCACCTGATCAATACAGCTTGCCCCATTCAGACACTGGTGGTCGGCGCAGTCATCAATATTAGTCTGGCACTCTGCTCCTTCAAACCCAGCCTGACACTGACACACAAACCCAGTAGCAGTTGGGGTACATGACCCACCGTGCCTGCAAGGATTCGGCTGGCAGTTACCCAAGTCAATTTGGCACAGTGTACCTTTCTTTCCCTTCTTGCAATCGCAGGTGAACATGTTGATTCCATCGATGCAGGCTGCTTGGTTGAGACAAGGATTACTCAGACATTCGTCGATGTTGGTCTCACAGTTCTGACCCGTGAAGCCTGGTAAGCATTGACAGGTGTAGGACTGTAGGCCGTCGATGCAACGACCAGAGTTCAGGCATGGGGTATTGGCGCAATCGTCTTCATTAATCTCACACTGCTCACCGATCCATCCATCTACGCAATCACAGATGAAACCATTCACCAGATCGCGACACGTGCCGCCGTTACCGCATGGATGAGATTGGCATTCATTGATATCAATATCACACCTACGGCCAGTGACACCGATGTTACACACACATTTGAATGAGTTGATCCCATCCACACACTGCCCCTTGCCACAAGCCCCGGCCACGCAATCATTCTTGTTGTTTTCACAGTCAGTTCCATTGAAACCATTGGTACAGTCACACCGGTACCCACTGATCTGATCAACGCATGCCCCTCCATTATGGCAGGGATTGGATGTGCATTCATCAATATCGATCTCGCACAGAGTACCAGTGAAACCTTCCAAGCAAAGACAGGTGAACGACTGGATACCATCTTCACAGGGGGCTTCGTTGGCACATGGAGAATTGGCACAGTCATTGATGTTAATCTCACAATGCCCTCCTGTGGGTTAATTGTAATTTGTAAGAAAAGAAGCCATTATAAAAAGAGGTTACCAAATTATGAGCAAATATTACTTCAAGTTTAAGCACATATGTAATACTTCAAGAGACTCTATTCTAGATAAGCTTGGAACTTTGTTTTTGCGATTAATGAGATATTTACAATTCCTTGCTTCACTAATCTAAATAATAAACCAAAAACAAAACAGTCACAATCTATATGAAAAGCTCTGTCAAACTGTGGAAAAAGTGGAAACTCATTGCGACAAAGTCAGCTCTAACCAGCAAGAAACACGTTGTACCGGTAACAGTACAGGCTTGACTCTACCCACAAACAAGGGCGGATCCAGGGGGGGCCAAAGGGGGCCATGGCCCCCCCCCCCCCAAAAAAAAAACGAAACCAATTTTTTTTTTTTTTTTTTTATGTGACATCGCTGCAAAGGCAGGCAATGAGTACACCACCATCTTTTCCTCAAAAAACATTGGTTAAGGTGGTCAGAAATTGCCTCAGATCGCACCACAGAGCATCTAGAATCCAAAAAATTTTCGGGGCCCTTAAGTGGGCCCCGAACCCCACGCCGTAATTTTTTGAGGTAAAAATTCTAGTAGAAACCAGTCAATGAGGAAACTGGTGACTGGATTTGAGCTAGTTAAACTGGATTAACTAGTTTTTGAACTGGTTCAAACCAACCACTTGTTTCCAGTTCAACTAGTACCCGCTGAAACTAGTTGAATCAGTTGAACTGGTTTCAACTGGAATTGCCCCCAGTGACAGATCTTGACATATCGCAAGGCCATGGCACCTTACCCGCAAATCCAGCAGGACATAGGCAAAGTTGATCCATAGAGGGCAGTGCACAGGATCCACCATTCAAGCACGTCCCGCCATCATGGCAGGCATCCACCTGGATCTCACAATCTCTGCCCGACAGACCAGCAGGGCAGGTGCAGTAATAATCCTCTCCTTCATCCTCACATGCTGCGTTGTGTTGACAAGGGTTGGGGTTGCAGAGGTCTGGACGTCCCTCACAGAACCGTCCTGAAAACCCGGGGAGAGGAGAGTAAATTGTCAGTCACTCAATATTGAATGGTAGTTGGCTCAAGGCAAACTGGTTAGTTTTGGGGGGATTTTAATTACTGAAATGAGTCAACAATGTAATAGGAATGTTGCACCAGCAAGTTTACCTTACAATGAACACTGATGAGATGATTCTTGGCACCGTCTTGGTCCCATCCTCCATGCTGAGATTTAATCTGAACCCTAAAGTCTTCTCTAAGTTTGTAGTTAAACATAATTCTTTTTTTTTTTTGAACCTGTTGACAGGATTTATAACTAGTGTTGTGGTTGAGGAATTTGTTATGGACGGTCACAAGTCACAAAAGTCCATCACAAGTCCACCACAAGTCCATCACAAGTCCACCACAAGTCCATCACAAGTCCATCACAAGTCCATCGCAAGTCCATCGCAAGTCCATCACAAGTCCATCACAAGTCCACCACAAGTCCATCACAAGTCCATCACAAGTCCATCACAAGTCCATCACAAGTCCATCACAAGTCCATCTCAAGTCCATCTCAAGTCCATCACAAGTCCATCACAAGTCCATCACAAGTCCATCACAAGTCCATCACAAGTCCATCGCAAGTCCATCGCAAGTCCATCGCAAGTCCGTCAAAAGGCCGTCACAAGTCCATCACAAGTCCATCACAAGTCCATCTCAAGTCCATCTCAAGTCCATCTCAAGTCCATCACAAGTCCATCACAAGTCCATCACAAGTCCATCACAAGTCCATCACAAGTCCATCACAAGTCCATCACAAGTCAATTACTAGTCATTAATAAGTCAATCATATTAGTCAATCACATGTCCATCACAAGTCGTCAGTCCAAAGTCAGCTTACAATCTACTCGAATGAACTGTGACAAAGATTAATCATTTGTTATTATTCGTCCCCTGCTTCTTGTGACTGGATCTGTGAATAGACTTGTGAGTGGCATGTGACCACACTTGTGATTCAGTTCAAGTACATGTACTTGAAAGCAACACTTTTTATCACCTTTTCTAAAGCAGTTGATGTGCGCTTGTCTAACGTGGTCTCAAAGCTTACACACTAGCTATTGGGCGGAAATCGGAATGAAATGGAATCTGAGTTCAAAACTCTATTTTGAACTTTGCTCATCACACACTATCGGTACTGTAAAGAAGAAATGATTCAGAGAATAAAGACACAATGATGACAAGAATACTGACCTTCAAAGCCATCAGTGCAGACACAGTCATATCTGTTGACACCATCGATGCAGGTGCCACCGTTAGAGCATGGTCCACTAGCACACTCGTTCACATTGATCTCACACTCCGGTCCGGTAAATCCTGGCACGCATTCACACTGGTATCCAGTCTCCTCTGTGGATGTCTCAGTGCAGGTACCGCCATTATCACATGGATGATAATCACACGGAGTCAAGACCAGTTCACAGTGGCTGCCACCATAGCCGTGGGGACATGCACACTGATATCGATCATCTAAATCCTGGCAGGTTGCATCGTTGCTGCAAGGGTTGTTGGCACACATGTCTATGTCAATCTCGCAGTGATTACCGGAGTAACCTGTGATGCACTGACAGTGATATCCGTTATCAGCATCCACACATGTACCATTACGCTGGCATGGGTTGGATTTACACTCATCTACATTAGTCTCACAGTTATCCCCTATGAAGCCGGCAACACACAGGCATAGATGGTCTCCATCTACATTAACGCATGTTCCATCATGTTGGCAGGGATGCATCAGACATTCATTGATGTCTCCCTCACAGGTTACACCAGTGAAACCAACATCACATGCGCATGTGAATCCACTGGTCTGACTGGTACATGTACCACCATTCTCACAAGGATCATTTATGCAGAAATCTATCACGATAGAGCAATCATCACCTGCAACAACAAAAAGAAAACGGAGAAATGTTTGTATTTAACATCATAGTGGAATGTCACAATGTAAGACGTGTCCCGCCCCCCTTATTTTCCTAAGAACCGCCCCTGATCCCATTACCTTGATATCCAGCAGCACAGGTGCAGCTGAACCCATCGAGTTCATCCACACAGGTAGCTCCATTGAAGCAAGAATCTTGCTGGCAGTCAATCACATCAGTCTCACAGTGTGACAGCTAGAGTACAAACATAAGACGTGTCCCGCCCCCTTTTTTCCCCTAAGAACCGCCCCTCATCCCATTACCTTCATATCCAGCAGCACAGGTGCAGCTGAACCCATTGAGTTCATCCACACAGGTAGCTCCATTGAAGTAAGAATCTTGCTGGCAGTCAATCACATCAGTCTCACAGTGTGACAGAGTACAAACATAAGACGTGACCCGCCCCCTTTTTCTCCTTAAGAACCGCCCCTCATCCCATTACCTTGATATCCAGCAGCGCAGGTGCAGCTGAACCCATTGAGTTCATCCACACAGGTAGCTCCACTGAAGCAAGAATCTTGCTGGCAGTCAATCACATCAGTCTCACAGTGTGACAGAGTACAAACATAAGATGTGTCCCGCCCCCCTTTTTCCCTAAGAACCGCCCCTCATCCCATTACCTTGATATCCAGCAGCACAGGTGCAGCTGAATCCATTGAGTTCATCCACACAGGTAGCTCCATTGAAGCAAGAATCTTGCTGGCAGTCAATCACATCAGTCTCACAGTGTGAGCCGGTCAGACCCGCTGGGCATTCACAGCGGAAGGACTCCAGTTGCTCCACGCAGGTTCCACCGTTCGTACATGACGCAGCAGTGCAGAAGGTTTGCACTGAGGATGAGACAAGGTGGAAAATAGTTGAAGACTAGCTGATCTCTGGAGTTTGATACTCTCTGCATTCTGGATTTGTATATATATGCATTTTTTTCTGTATGCGACTTTTAAATAAAAATATACAAAATACTCTCTGTCTGAATTACTACACTGGATTCATTCAATTTTGAAAACTCATTTTTTTTTTTACAAAAGTTTTCAAACCGTTTGTAGTATCATGACGAATGACATCTTTTCTCATGATGCAATGAAGACAAAGTAGGCTTTGCACAACCAATAATATACAACTAATGAATGTTTAAGAGTGCAATGGTAAGAATAATTTCATTCGAGGAGAGATATAATGTTTTATACAACACCTGAATAAATCCCCAATATCTGATTGGTGGATTGACCACATGCCATTGAATTATTTGTACCAATGCACGGCGCGCGCGTGGCACGCAGCGCACAGTGCAATGGAAGTTCTATTGCACGGTGAATAGAACTTCCATTGCACGGTGTCACTGCTGCTGGTGGTGGCGCTGTTTTAAATCGAGATAAATTGAATATGATTGTTCTCAACCTGTTGAACAGTTTGCATTAATAAAATATGATGAACTTGTCGAACTTTTAAACAGTTTTTAACCTGAATAAATTGGCTATTAAAAGTCAACCAATCAGATGACAAGGATTTATTCAGGTGTTATATAAAACAAATAATGAATGTTTCACGTTCGTGCAATGGAAAGAATAATTTCATTCGGTGACAGATGAAATGTTCCATTCCACTCGGCTTCGCCTCGTGGAATGGAACATTTCATCTGTCACCTCATGAAATTATTCTTACCATTGCACTCACAAACATTCATTATTTGTATAATATTCCACTCGGCTTCCCCTCGTTGGATGGGACATTCCATATGTCCCTGAATGAAAATATTCTTACCACTGCATGGTTCTGAAACATTTCTTATTCGTCATCTGATTCGTAATGGTGTGACCATGCAATGGAACTTCTATTTACCATGGAATGAAACTTTTATTTGGCAGTTTGTCGGGGCCATGGATTCAATGTCACATGATCAATGATCCACCAATCAGATGACAGAGATTTATTCAGACATTATATAATAGCTTTTGTATTGTCATTTATTTAGCTTGAAAGCTTCCTTTATATTTCTTTTAAATGAAATATTCGACCCCCAAAATTGGTTGCAATTAACCCCCACAATTCAACTCCTATAGTTGGGGCTTAAAACAATCCACAATAACCCACAGCACTTACTGCTACACATGGTCAAATCTGCGGCCCCGATGACCTGGGTTACTTGCCCGGTGGGGCACGAGTGACATGAACTTTGACCTTGCTGGGGCTGGTAACTATGAAGCGGGCACAGGACACACGGCTGGATCCCAGAAATGGAGAACGATCCAGCAGGACACATGACTGTGGAAACAAAGTAAATGCGTCACATACTTCACAAAGTTGTTATTTATGTGACGGTTGCGATGCGAACCCCACTCTATTTATTTTTACATTACGTAATCGTTTTCTGTTATTTAAATTGGCGAGTGCCCACTTGGTTTTGTAAACCAGTTCGCGCGCTTTCCACATTTCGTCATTCTATTTTCGGTCGAAGACTAAGTAACACGTTGTCTTCGTTCCTCAACAGGTAATGATCTTTTTATTTATACCTCAATCTTTCTTATAACAATAACTTATATTAATTCACAGTTAACAGGTACTATCCTTGAGTAGATTTAGATTGCTCTTAGGCCATTTTATTTGATTTTGGAAGCATATTCCATTATTTCAGGATATTGATTGACTTGTGATTTTTCATGTATACAAGGATTCATTTAATTATCTTATCGTAAGAGTGATAGATATTTCGATATTGTGGAACAAATTCAGAAGTTCATTTCTTCATTATTATATAAGATTGGATTAATTATCTTGTATTTATTGGGTTTTCACAGTAAAATTCAATATGGCGGACGCTGCCCGAATTTAGGCGCAAACCGCGGGATCTTGTTTAAATATTGATGAATCCTTTTTGGTATTTAGTATCTAGATTATTTCATAAGTATTTTGTACAGTCATTCTTTTGTATTTTGTATATTTGATTCTGTTTTCGGTCGAAGACCAAGTAACACGTTGTCTTCGTTCCTCAACAGAAATAAGCCAGCACAAACTGAGAATCAGCCGTTCAGCCTGTATTATTTAGAAGGGTCACATTTATGCGGGAAGATTTGACTGACTTTTGTTTAAAGGCATACGGGATCATCTGCATCGGTCCCAAAAGCAACCTACCGAATTATTATCAAACAAAATAAATTCGATTAAAGATCATACTGGTATTAAACACCCCGTGAAGTTTTTCCATCTGGCTTGCTGGCACTTCAGAGATATCAAGCAAAGTAGGTGGTTTCATCCATCAGTCTTTGGACTGATTTTGAGAGACAAAAGAGTGTTATGGACTTGGGCGTCGCCATGATTTTTTTCCAGAGGGGGGCAAAGCACATTTTTTTTCCCTCGAAATCCCTGCATTTTTCCAGCATATTTTCGATTTATTGTTTTGCGTTGATTGGCAGAGACATTTGCCCCACCCTCTCCTCCAACCCATTAAATTAACAGCAATATGACTTCGCCTCTTTTTTTTTTTTTTTTTTCCTTTTTCTCTCTCTCTCTTTTTTTTATCCCAGATCCCAGAGGGGGACAAGTGCCCCCCCCCCCTCAGATTTGCTGTCTGTAAAATCTGGCATGTTTATATGAAGTCAACTTGCATGCTTTATAGCTAATAATCATGAAGGTCACCTTCTTGTAAACCTCAAGGTTCCCCTTAGTGTTCACATCTTATGATCCAATGAATGACTTTGCATGCATCATGCAACCCATACCTGCACAGTCCAGCAAGCTTGTGGATCCAATCCTGGCCGTAGACTGACCAACTGGACATTGCTGACAGGAGACTGACCCAGACTCGGACTGATAGGATCCTTCCTCACATTGGAAGCACGGCTCAAGTCCGGTGTTGGAATACTGACCGCTGGGACAGAAGCCTGAATCAGGAGGAAGAAACCACAATAAGGCATTATCCATTACAATGCATATATGTGACTTTTGACGGAATTGTTTTACTGAGATGATGTAAAATCATCTCAGGGGGAGACACACTGCATTCATGTAACCGAATGCGGATACTCCCACAGTGTCTTAGCATGAGGGTCAGGCATGTCAGTAATGCATTCACATGTCTGTTCCAGTGATCTACCAATCTCTCCCTTTCTAACCGTTAAGATGGCATTTGTGAATGGAGTCAATTGGACATTTCCATTGACCAATAAATAGTGGAGTACTGTGGCCTCGTGGTTAAGGGCACTGATTCGTGGTCTGCGGGTAAAGCTGCAGGTTGTGGGTTCGAGTCCTAGCGGGGTCATGGTGCGTGTGCCCTTGGGCAAGGCACTTTGTCACTCATTGCTTCTCTCCACCCAGGAGTAAATGGGTACCTGTGAGGGCAGAGATGGTTATTGTGATGGAATTACATTTGGCTTCCTTGCGCCTAACAGGCTGCATCGAGCTGTATACTCCCCAGGGAGCTGAGATGGTATTTGGAATGTTTCATGTGCCCATTGAGCAGGGGTAATAATGATGTAGCGCCTTGAGCACCAGTCCTGGTGGATACGTGCGCTTTATAAATATCCACTATTATTAAATACCTTGAAATAACAGATACTTAGTACACACTGCTCTTATAGGAGAAGTTGAGAAAACAAAACCATATTTTTTTTTCTCAGATTGTAACCAAATTCAGAGCTACACACTCCTTCAACTCATAACGGTTATTGACAATTTTCTTTAATCAAGAGGGAGGAATAAGACACAAAAACTACTGAAACAAAACAAGGCAAACCTAATTAATCTGGTCCCACCCTGCACAAACGTCTATGACAAATAGAATTGAGTCTTTTCATGTGTCTGGTGTATACTCATTCATGGCAGAACTACCTGGACTTGATTGTACTCACGTAGGCAGTCAGTAAGATTGGTGGAACCAGCTTGGATGGTGGAGGTTCCTGTGGGACACATCTTGCAGGTGTAATGTGGCTCCTCATCTTCATCTTGATACTGACCGATAGGACAATCCACACAGCTCAGGGTGGCATTGTCAAAGAATTCACCCACTGGGCAACTCACTGCAAGGACAGAAGTTAGGTGGGGGTCAAAAAATGAAAGATTCTGACTTTAACCCATAAGTTTTTCTCAGGACCTAAAAACTTGGCTAAGCAATATTTCCTGCTTTATAGCAATGAATGAATTGGAGCTTAGATCACCTTGAACTATATAATAATAGAACACCAACTATTTCAGACAGTTATTGCTCTCTTTGTGTTCCACAGCTGTATTTGATTTTTTTTTTAAATCGTGACGGGATTTCATTGATCGGGTCATCAATAATTCAATTTTCGTAATGAACATCATTTTTTGCTGACATTGCTAAACCAACTCCAAAAACTTGTTTCACGTTAAACCTGTTCATCTTTGCAACGTTGTATAACACTACACGCAGCTGAGCTTTGACTGCAACGTAAATGCGCATATAACACACTGCATATAGACTAATCTGGTCATTGCCATTATTGAGTTGACGCCACATGCATGCGCATGTCACACATTGTTTTTAATTTCGGGTGCACATGTAATGTGAAAACCCTATGGTCGAAGGAGCACTGAGTGTGCACAAAACACCTGTGCATGAGTGTGGCGCCATTTCAGAAATGGCTTGCAATTTTTGCCTTCAGGCAAACTTTATCAAGGTATGGGATGTGAGGGCATAATAAGGCTCAGGCATTAAATTAAGACTGACATACCACAGGCCATGCTAAGACTAGGCAGGTACCCATGGGGACAGTCTGGACCAGGTTCAGTATAATCAAGCTGAGGTTGGGTACCAATCTCCATGCCAGGCACTGAAAGCCCAAAGTCACCACTGTCAGCCATGTCTTGTACGCTGTCCACTATCTCATACAGTGCATCGTAGCCATTCCAACACTCATCTTCAAATTCGTAATCCGACATGGTTGGGTCTGAGGGCAGCAAGTAATTCATGCTGAATGATACCGTGAAGGTGTGCGACATTGTAGACCGTCGACTGCGTTCATGGTCTGTGTTTGGTTTTCGTCTCGGGGTAGGCAACCGGCGCTGTCGGTCACCTCGGCGATTCGGTGGCAGCTTCCCTTTTGGGTGCATGTCGGAAAGCCATTTCTGAGCATGCTCAGTGAATTCCTCTGCACCAAGCTCTGGAGAGATGGACTTCAGCTGGTCAAACTCGATTCCAAAGTCCAGCGACGATTCTTGCCAGATGCCGACGTCACGGCGCTTACGTTTGGAGGCACCACAAGTCACTTCAACATTGTCCACGTTGCACTCAGACGCATATTGGGTGCATATGATAGCATAGTTAGAACCATTGAGAATTTGGATAAACTGCTCTTTGATCTGGGCTTGTGTGTCAGGGGAAGAACAGTCGCCACTGAAGTAGTGCAGATCAGACAGTACAGCCATGTGGTTAACAGTCTGTCTTGCTACAAGGAAGAAAAAACATTTCATCAGTTACAATGATACTTGTGTGTGGGGACCTCTTGAGTAGAGTGTCACATTAGTTTATAGGGGAGAAAATAATTTTATAAAATAAAGGCAACACGCATTTTGCGTTTTTGTACAGCCAAACTATCATTTACAGTCATTTTCATGGAGTGTGATCATGCAGGCCCTCCTACCGCACTCCTCATCTGTCACAAGGAGAGTAAAAAATAGCACTCTCAAAAGTCAAAGAAGGGAGTTTTCAAACATGGACAAAAATAACAATAAGAAGACATTAAAGTGCCAAAAAGGACTATATGATACGTTTGTAATAGTGTACAAACTCAAGTTTATTCCAACACGAATTACCATTCACAATACTACCACAAGCTGTGGTGAAAAGCAAATGTATGCCATATATATGCATGCGTGCTGCAATGTAAGACTGGTTCCTGCCGTACGCTGCGATGCTACAATGGTCAAAGTTAAGGTCCGGAACTGGTCAATAGCCCACATAGCTTAAACAGGCTGAATTTGACATGGTAAATATTCCAAACAAAAAACTATAGAAAAACAATTTCTGCAAGTTTATTCACAGAAGATGATCTCTCTTTGCTTTGTATGTATTTTCCATTTTAAGTATCATTTTGAGGTTGTACCGCTCGTACTTGAAGCGATACAGTGTAGCATATTTCTGCGAAATTTTCTACTACGACACAATTGGTTCATTGCCCACTACACAGTGCAAACAGGCATGCTGATGCTGTGCGATATACAGCAAGGTTTTGTCACTTTTGAGGGTCAGTTTCGATAGCTGTCGTGGTACAAAATAAGCCCCAAAATACACATATGATTGAAAACTCCATTCCATCAGCGCACAAACAATATTGCAAAATAAAAAGATTTTCCGACCCGCCCGACTTAAAGGTGTCATTAACTCATCTTTGTAAGTAGAATTAAATGATTTGAGGAGAGAGATTTACAGCTGTCCTGGATTTGTTTTAAGATGGAGGACTGAATTTATGTTCTATGAAGTCATCATTGGCTGCCGGTTATTTGTGTGAACTTGTGTAAACTTGTGTAAATTTGTGCTGCCCCTAACAACTTTTTGTGTCGATTAAGATGCACTTATTTGTGATATGCAAAACTAAATTGAGAAGAACAGCGCCATTTTTTTCAAATAAAAAAAACGGGAACATTTTTGCATTTGAAATTTTCTCTGAACCTGAAGAACTGGAGAATTACAAGAATGGGAAAGCTGAAAATTAATATATGTTTTAATAAGGGCGGAGTTAATAAAGGGCAATGGTTCTGCATTGCCTTAATAGACATGGATTAAACCTTTAGAGCTTTCACTGTTAAAGGGAAAATACAACATTTGTAAACATCGAAAAATAAAACTACCAAGTTTTTACGAAATACCTTACTAGGATGTTGGTAAATGACAGTCTAAAGCATCCTGTAAAATTATGGCACCTGGTGTCAAGTCATTTTCAAGAAAATTATATATTTGTATACATTTCCAACGGTGGTCGGCCGACCACCGTTGGAAAAACCTGACTATTTTTCAACTACTGCTCCAAATTTACCATTTTTATTCAGTCCAAATTTTGTTTGCTATTGGTTGCATGTTCATGAATGGGTGCAGGCCAGCTACATTGGTTCCCTTACCGTACAATTTTCCGGCATCTATAAATTGATCCATTTTATCTTCAGTGGAGTCAGGGAACCAGACTACTTGAACATATTTTGCTTTTCTTGGTTTTCCAGCATTTTCGAACACAAAACTTCAAACATGTCAGTGTAACAATAATTTGATCTATTATACTAACCCCTCAAATAGTTCATTTCTGAAAATTAAAGCAAAAGCCAATGATGTACATTCCCTTTAACAAAGACAGCCTTTGAGGTACCTGCAATGCATAAGGTCTATAGGAAGCCAATCAACAAGAATGCACAAAGCAACCACTTACGGCGACACATCGGGAACCTACGGGATGGAAGCCAAGTTCCTGTAGAGCCACACACTAGAAAAGTGCGGTAAGCATCCTGAGCAGACACATCATAGGCTACATTACAAAACATAGAACAGTGGCGTCCGTAGGCCCAACTGTCACATGCCTTGGCTCCATGTCGAGGTTCGGGCGGATCTTGACAGGCCACAGCTGCAAGAAAAAAACAGAAAAAAAAATTTAGTAGGAGAGTGATCAAAGCATGTTAAGAACTCAAAAAGTAGAAGCTGAAGTTGCACCATGGCATTTTGCCAAATTTCTGTTTTTACTACTTTATAAAGAGAATAAACAATAGGAAATATGTCTATGAAATACTAAATAAAGCAATAGTCCATTAACAAGATATTATGTTTTGGTTAGACCAGATTGCACTCGCAAACGACTTAAGACTTTATAAAAAAAGCTGATGTGAAAAATGGTTCAGAGAATATTGTTGCACTTACGGTATGCATGTACATAAACAAAAGCAGAGCTAAGATTTCACACAGTTTTTCCGTAAAACATGGTCACTGCTAACAAATCCCCCTTCCAATTCTCTTCTTTTGGATCGGATTATTCTAACATCAAGAACAAAGTTGAACTCACGTGTGATGTTGACAGTAAATTTGCACATAGTGGTCTTGCCGTTGTCCAGATTAGTTGCGCTGCATTGGATGATGTGAGTGCCCCATCCAAAGGACGAGCCATTCTGAGGACTGCAACTAGTGTCCAATGTATCGCCGGTCAACTCAAGGAACACCGGCTGCCAATATACAAAAAAACATAAGCATGCAACTTTAAATTTTGATTTTAAATTAATTAAAATTATTAACAATCAAAACAACTACAAGGGAACTTTACAATTAAGGTGTATAACAATAACTTTTTAAAATTTGAACAAGAAATTGACTGGAGTGGGGTTTGAACCTGGGGCCTTTGGATTACCGTACCGGTGCTCTACCGACTGAGCTATCCAGTCCATTGTTGGCAGTTTCCCAGTTTCGCAATTGATGTCTTTGTTCAAGGCCACATTAGCCAGAAGCCATTGACAAGCTGGGGAACCGCCAACATAGGGCTGGATAGCCCAGTTGGTAGAGCAACAGAACGGCAATCTATAGGTCGCAGGTTCAAACCCTGCTCCATTCAATTTCTTTGCTCAACTTTTAAAAATTGAAATTTAACTAAAACCCCACAAATAAAAAGAACAAGTTTGAAGTGCGCACTCATCCAATGGAGTACCGAACTGATAACGGCACGCGCACAAAATGTGTGTGAAAGGCATTACCGCGTGATTTAGCCCGTGAACTAACACGCGCGCGTACTCCATTCGTTTGCACTACACTTTCTGGTTCTAAATGACGTCCCACTTCGGAACTCCATACAGAAGCCAACTCTTTTTCAGACCCAACATGTTATATCTGTGATACAAATCTTACCTGTGGCCAAAAGATTGCGGTGTTAATTTCAGTGGTTGTCACATTCCAACTGTCTGGACAAGACACAAGGACCGGGGACAGGTTGTCTATAAAATGAGGGGAAGAAAACAAAAAAACCACCATCATTAGAAATTTGCCGTCTCTACAGAGGTGGGGTAATTTCCAATCACTTTAATTCAACAAGTCAGTCAAAACTTTCTGGTAACAATGACTGAAGACAATAAAGTCTTCAAATTACAGGCTTCAAATTACATGCAGCTGAATTAGGGCTGCAGTCGAGTCCATCACAAGCCCTCACAAGTCCCTGCAAGTCCATCACAAGTCCTCCAGTCCCAAATTCAAATCAACAGCTGCTCAATTGAGCTTTGACAAAGGCATTCCTTTGTTATTGTTCATCCACTGTTACTTGTGACTGGACTTGTGACTGGACTCGACTTCATCCCTGAGCTGAATGTATCAATATTGGTGCAACTCTTAATCACGTTTAAGCCCCCTCCCCCTCCCCCCCCCAAGAAAACTGAATTGAAAGCTAGTAGAATGCTTTCAACTGACCTGCTCCCTGTGTTACTTCATTACATACTCTTTCAATTCAGTATGCGCAGATCACTGTTTTATTTATGCCTTCCCTGAAAATTTGCTGAACCGTCAATATTTTTGTGCTAAGATGCGCTCCATGACATGGTGTGTTACTTTTGCTACTGATGATGCATTAATAGAGCTCTCTCATGACGCGGCCTGCATCCAAGTTCTGCAAATTCAGCATCGCCATTGTAGTAGACAAAGATCATATACTATAGCACACCCCGCAGCAAGCTTTCAAGCTGTGATGGATGGCAAAAACTGTGACAAAAATGCGGAGCCAACACCCAGTGCTGGGTTGGCATGGTTATGACAACCGCACACGACCCAGGTAGTGACCATCATGCCATTTGCTCATGAACACAAGGTTACTTTTATGTGAAATAAGTCCTCCTGTCTAGTTTACAATGCATGAGTTGGTTGCTAACCAAACGCTTGCCTACTACAATGGTGACCGATCACGGGGCAATCTGGATGGTCATGTGGTACTTTGAAATTATAGTTCAGCAACTGAAATGTAAAATGACACCCGAGTCTGTACTTTGAATGTTAACGCTGAAATTGCATGCCACGCTGTTCCCTCCAGCATCAGTGAAGATGTACGACACGTCGGTGTCCCGAGTGAAATTGTACGGTGAGGTGATGTCCGGTGGAGTCTTAATCACGGTCAGTTCATCAGCGCCTGAATTGTCAGCAGCCGTGGGGATATCGAAGGATATCACAGCACCCAGCGTTTGGCCAGACATGGAGCCTGATAGAGAGCCTGGGCAGACACGAAGGGTTGGCGGCACAATGTCTGTCAAGATAAGAAATCCATGAGAATTATCCTCATGGAAACTACCATATAAACCCAAATGTCTTAAAGCTGGTTTTCAATTGATACCAGTCTCAATCTCAAGCAAATTTGAGACTTTTGCAGATAAATTTGCAGGTTTTAACAGTGTCATCACAAAATTCAAAATTCATTGCGCCAAGTGGCCTTTTGCCACAGGTTATATGGAACCATTCATATATGACACTTTACTTGCCCATATTGTCGATAACTTCCATTTATTACAACGAAAAGTTGGGGGAAAACCTTCACATTAAGAATTTCCTCCAAGAGAATTGTTTAGCAAAATAAAGAAGGGCTACTGATAGTTTGCATTCAGTCTTGTGTGCAAAACACCGTTATTTTATTCTGAATGAGCACGATCCCAGGGAGTCTTCACATGAGTGGTAGTCGCCATCAGCAATGTGTTTATGATCCCTCCCACTGGTCTTTCCAAACTCTCACAGTAACTGTATCCTGTAACCATTGACAGGGTATCTGTGCATCGAGTTCTACTTTTCCTTTTCTGGACTTACCTCGACACTGCACGTTGAGTGTGTACAGGTTCTGGTCCCACGTTCCGTTAGAGAGGCATGTCAGTCTCTGATGCTCTGCAGGGCCCACCAAGTCAAATCCATTGCGACAGTAGAATAGACAGACGGTGCCGTAATATGGATGGATTGGACCACGACAGAATGATGGATAGACATCCCCACCCAGGGGAATCAGTTGATCAGGCAAGGGTGGACAGCTGGCAACTAGGAGAGAGAAAAAAAGGCAGCTCTCGTTATCGTTACAGGTACTTTAAACAAAGAGAGGGGATGTGTTGATTTTATTTCATAATTTCTTGCAGTCCGGAGTGTCACAATCATGATTTACAGTGTTTTGGGGCAAGCTCCCGCAGCACGTTGAAAAAAGCTAATGGAATTTTGCCAGTGTTGTTGACCGACTTGCGTTATTTCAAAGACTAGCTTGATATTGACTGAACGGCACAGGGCACATTAATTTATGACACAACCTAACCCCAGACATGATGTGAGCATGCACCACTCTTATTTTGGACCGATGTTGGACAAACAGGAAGACTGTTGATAAATGCCCGATACAATATTGTTTATGCTACACTCACTTCGGCAGGCTGGTCGTGGACCATTCCAGGCCCAGTACATCAGCCCAGTGCTGGCATTCCTGGAGCAGGTAGCAGTGTCAGAGCCCTGTAGCGTGTAGCCATTCTGGCAGCGGACTTGGCAAGTAGATCCGTGGCTGTTATCACACGCCGCGACAAAGTCGCCGTAAAATGGCGGGTTGAGCTGTCGACATTGGCGAACTGAAATGAATAGAAGATGCAGATAAACAAGATGCTTATTTTAGGAGTGATACTCGAGTCAAAACTTATTGCAACTGGTTGACAAATAATTCAATTTCAGGATTAATGCCCCAAGCCTTCCATACCCCACCAGACCAAACCTTGTACAGGAGAACTAATAATAACACAGTTCTTGAAATTTGTGTTTCAAAAAATGTGATGTCACACCTTTAACTTGGACTTCAAAGTCACAGTGTGCCTGGTTCCCTGCCCCGTCGGTAGCCGTACACATGAGTGAGTGTTCCCCTACCGGCAGCGTCGCTGGTTGTGGGACGTTGCAGACTATGGAGGGTGTTTCTCCTGAGTTGTCTGTTGCTGTCACGGTCCACGTCACACCGGCATCAGACGCACCTTGCAGAGTGTATGCGATGAAATCCAACGGGCATGAAGTGAACTGGGGAACCTCGTAATCTGAAATGAAATACAATAAAAGATTTCCTAACTGGTAATTAAGTCCTCATCCCCTGATCTATCAAAAGAAGTCCTCCAGTCTAAAGTCAAGTCACGCGCTATTCGATTGAACCTTTGCTAACTGACCGAAAATGAAGGAAGACTCAAGCCATGTAAACGTATAGTCATGTAACGAAAACAACCAACAGGGTCGGCACCACTGCGGTTTCAATGTGTGCGAGCAGCCCACTCACTGAAATCTTCATTTTACAGTGAATTCGTTGCCATCAAGTGTTGCAGACTGGTTCCTATCCTTCGATTAATGTTCGTATTATTGCCTTTGTTGCAGTGCGACGGGAACCAGTTTACCAGAACTGCCGATGAGATTTCCATTTTGTACCAATGCATTTGAGAGGTGTTCTCAGTGAGACAAATGGATAAATATGACTGTGTTTTCTGGAGAATTTAGAAACGTTCGATATGATTGTACATACAGTTTGGGAGCTAAAGGGTGGTGTACGTTTGCTATTGTGGAATGATTAGTGTACTAGTGTTAGTTATAGCAATGCTCTACTGTGATAAGAGATTTAAAGTAATAAATTTAACCCTAACAGTCCAGAATCCTCCTAATTTTAATACGATTTTGTGCACCCCCTAGGGAGTTTAGGGTTAACCCTTTATCAGAATCTTACCAACACAAGTGAATGCAGTGCTGTCACGTGACCAATCCCCGTTACCCAGGCAACGGATGAAGTCATATGACGGAGGCTCCACCCTGTAGCCTGACTGTAAGCAACGCAGGAAACAGTTATCGTTGAAGGTTGGAGAAGTCAGGCAAATAGCTGGAGATATCTCCATACCAGCAGAGGGCACTAGAGCTGGACAACTACGCTCTGTGTGGAAATAGAAACAGATATATCACAGACAGTTGTCATTGAAGGTTGGAGAAGTCAGGCAAATAGCTGGAGATATCTCCATACCAGCAGAGGGCACTAGAGCTGGACAACTACGCTCTGTGAGGAAAAATAGAAACAGATATATCACAGGCAGTTGTCATTGAAGGTTGGGGAAGTCAGGCAAATAGCTGGAGATATCTCCATACCAGCAGAGGGCACTAGAGCTGGACAACTACGCTCTGTGTGGAAATAGAAACAGATATATCACAGACAGTTGTTATTGAAGGTTGGGGAAGTCAGGCAAATAGCTGGAGATATCTCCATACCAGCAGAGGGCACTAGAGCTGGACAACTACGCTCTGTGAGGAAAAATAGAAACAGATATATCACAGACAGTTGTCATTGAAGGTTGGGGAAGTCAGGCAAATAGCTGGAGATATCTCCATACCAGCAGAGGGCACTAGAGCTGGACAACTACGCTCTGGGAGGAAAAATAGAAACAGATATATCACAGACAGTTGTCATTGAAGGTTGGGGAAGTCAGGCAAATAGCTGGAGATATCTCCATACCAGCAGAGGGCACTAGAGCTGGACAACTACGCTCTGTGTGGCAATAGAAACAGATATATCACAGACAGTTGTCATTGAAGGTTGGGGAGTTCAGACAAATAGCTGGAGATATCTCCATACCAGCAGAGGACACTAGAGCTGGACAACTACGCTCTGTGTGGGAAAATAGAAACATATATATCACAGACAGTTGTCATTACCAGCAGAGGGCACTAGAGCTGGACAGCTACGCTCTGTGTGGCAATAGAAACAGATATATCACAGACAGTTGTCATTGAAGGTTGGGGAAGTCAGGCAAATAGCTGGAGATATCTCCATACCAGCAGAGGGCACTAGAGCTGGACAACTACGCTCTGTGTGGCAATAGAAACAGATATATCACAGACAGTTGTCATTGAAGGTTGGGGAAGTCAGGCAAATAGCTGGAGATATCTCCATACCAGCAGAGGACACTAGAGCTGGACAACTACGCTCTGTGTGGGAAAATAGAAACATATATATCACAGACAGTTGTCATTGAAGGTTGGCGAAGTCAGGCAAATAGCTTGGAGATATCTCCATACCAGCAGAGGGCACTAGAGCTGGACAGCTACGCTCTGTGTGGAAATAGAAACAGATATATCACAGACAGTTGTCATTAAAGGTTGGGGAGTTCAGACAAATAGCTGGAGATATCTCCATACCAGCAGAGGGCACTAGAGCTGGACAACTACGCTCTGTGTGGAAATAGAAACAGATATATCACAGACAGTTGTCATTGAAGGTTGGCGAAGTCAGGCAAATAGCTGGAGATATCTCCATACCAGCAGAGGGCACTAGAGCTGGACAGCTACGCTCTGTGTGGAAATAGAAACAGATATATCACAGACAGTTGTCATTGAAGGTTGGGGAGGTCAGACAAATAGCTGGAGATATCTCCATACCAGCAGAGGACACTAGAGCTGGACAACTACGCTCTGTGTGGGAAAATAGAAACATATATATCACAGACAGTTGTCATTGAAGGTTGGCGAAGTCAGGCAAATAGCTTGGAGATATCTCCATACCAGCAGAGGGCACTAGAGCTGGACAGCTACGCTCTGTGTGGAAATAGAAACAGATATATCACAGACAGTTGTCATTAAAGGTTGGGGAGTTCAGACAAATAGCTGGAGATATCTCCATACCAGCAGAGGGCACTAGAGCTGGACAGCTACGCTCTGTGTGGAAATAGAAACAGATATATCACAGACAGTTGTCATTGAAGGTTGGCGAAGTCAGGCAAATAGCTGGAGATATCTCCATACCAGCAGAGGGCACTAGAGCTGGACAGCTACGCTCTGTGTGGAAATAGAAACAGATATATCACAGACAGTTGTCATTGAAGGTTGGGGAGTTCAGACAAATAGCTGGAGATATCTCCATACCAGCTGAGGACACTAGAGCTGGACAACTACGCTCTGTGTGGGAAAATAGAAACATATATATCACAGACAGTTGTCACTGAAGGTTGGCGAAGTCAGGCAAATAGCTTGGAGATATCTCCATACCAGCAGAGGGCACTAGAGCTGGACAGCTACGCTCTGTGTGGAAATAGAAACAGATATATCACAGACAGTTGTCATTAAAGGTTGGGGAGTTCAGACAAATAGCTGGAGATATCTCCATACCAGCAGAGGACACTAGAGCTGGACAACTACGCTCTGTGTGGAAATAGAAACAGATATATCACAGACAGTTGTCATTGAAGGTTGGCGAAGTCAGGCAAATAGCTGGAGATATCTCCATACCAGCAGAGGGCACTAGAGCTGGACAATTACGCTCTGTATGGAAATAGAAACAGATATATCACAGACAGTTGTCATTGAAGGTTGGCGAAGTCAGGCAAATAGCTGGAGATATCTCCATACCAGCAGAGGGCACTAGAGCTGGACAACTACGCTCTGTGTGGAAAAATAGCAACAGATATATCACAGACAGTTGTCATTGAAGGTTGGGGAGTTCAGACAAATAGCTGGAGATATCTCCATACCAGCAGAGGGCACTAGAGCTGGACAACTACGCTCTGTGTGGAAAAATAGAAACAGATATATCACAGACAGTTGTCACTGAAGGTTGGGGAGTTCAGACAAATAGCTGGAGATATCTCCATACCAGCAGAGGGCACTAGAGCTGGACAACTACGCTCTGTGTGGAAAAATAGCAACAGATATATCACAGACAGTTGTCATTGAAGGTTGGGGAGTTCAGACAAATAGCTGGAGATATCTCCATACCAGCAGAGGGCACTAGAGCTGGACAACTACGCTCTGTGTGGAAAAATAGAAACAGATATATCACAGACAGTTGTCACTGAAGGTTGGGGAAGCCAGGCAAATAGCTGGAGATATCTCCATACCAGCAGAGGGCACTAGAGCTGGACAACTACGCTCTGTGTGGAAATAGAAACAGATTTATCACAGACAGTTGTCATTGAAGGTTGGGTAAGCCAGGCAAGTAGCTGGAGATATCTCCATAGCAGCAGAGGGCACTAGAGCTGGACAACTACGCTCTGTGTGGAAAAAGTAACAGATATATCACAGACAGTTGTCATTGAAGGTTGGGAAAGCCAGGCAAGTAGCTGGAGATATCTCCATAGCAGCAGAGGGCACTAGAGCTGGACAACTACGCTCTGTGAGGAAAAATAGAAACAGATATATCACAGACAGTTGTCATTGAAGGTTGGGGGAGTCAGGCAAATAGCTGGAGATATCTCCATACCAGGACACTAGAGCTGGACATCAACTACGCTCTGTGTGGAAATAGAAACATATATATCACAGACAGTTGTCACTGAAGGTTGGGTAAGCCAGGCAAGTAGCTGGAGATATCTCCATACCAGCAGAGGGCACTAGAGCTGGACAACTACGCTCTGTGTGGAAAAAGTAACAGATATGATATGAAAGATGCAATATTCATTACCTTGGGCCAATATCACAGCCCTTATAACATGTCTTTTGCTCACACCACCGTCTTCCATTGGAAAAAAACTTGTAAGTAGTTATCACAGCAACTTGTATGCTAACTTCAGAGGCTGAATTTGCTTTAAATATTGATGCAACAATAAAATTATCCATGTACGCAAAGTTGAAAACAGTTTTTTTCTGCAAACGAATCATTAAACAGCATCATGCAATGCGCCCCTTGGGTCATTTTAAATAAGCTTTTGAGCATTTGAATTTGTACTGACAGTAAAGAGGTTTCACATCTGAACCATTATTGCGCTTTCCATTGTACTGTATCGTGTACACATACGCATATGCTAAATTATTGGAACTGTTACCAATAAAAACAGTAATCCAAAAGGGCAGCCTCTGAAAAAACCTCATATCTGTGGCTAATCCTGATTTGAAACACAGACAAATGGCACATACATCAATTTATACTCTTCCAATCAAATCACACACGATTAAATAACTCTGAAAGAGGGCGAAAATTAACAATTTACTATGCAATTCAAATTGATGCATAGCACGTGTTACGTCCGTGCCGTCTACATGCATAGCAGACAGAGAGGCACAATGGCAATCCTGTCTTACTGTAGCCAACTTGTGACATTACCACTTCACACACCTTCACAGGAGAAGTCGACCACATCCCATGTGCCATTTGCTAGACACACAGACTGCTGGGAACCAACTCCACCGTAGCCATGAGGACAGTACCAGCTGCAAGTGGTGCCCAGCACTTCAGTGGCTGGTGGGTACTGAAAGCAACCCGAGCGTATGGCAGGGAGCCGGTCAGCCAGGGCCAGGCAAGTGACCGCTAAAAAAACCATGAAATGAAATCGATGCGAACATTAAAACTGCAATTCGTTTATTTCATTCCAACATATACCACAACATAATAGACAATGTAATAAACATGGCTTGATCCTCTCAAGATCAGATGATCATATGTTAACCACAATCTCTCCTATTATGACTACACACTTTCGGATGCACGATAAGTACATCAGAATGCTTCACGCATAAATTTCCCTCTTCAGTTTGTGCACAGGAGAGCATTATATAATGATGAGGCATAACGAGCTGCTTACGTAGACATCTTGGGCTTGTCCCAGACCACTCCACTTGCATCTGTCCACTGTTCACCCTCTCACAGGTCCTAGTACTAGGACCGTCCAGGTCATAGCCTGCATTGCAGGCAAAGCTGCAACTGGCTCCGTAGATGTTACTGGGGCACTGGACCAAGGAACCACTGGCGGGGGCTTGTAGAGGGCGACAGCGCAGAACTGTGAAGGTCAAGGGTTAAAGAAGGAATGGAAATATAAAGGGATACAGGTGGAATTCTGGGAGGAATTGACATGCTGTATATCAATACATCAACTCACGTGAAAACCTATTGAAAACAGCCATTTAAGTACATGCACTGATCAAATCTAAAACCATTTCGGTAAATTCACTCACTGTGCTGATTTTTTTTTTAGAAAACTGCCTGACATATTCCACAAGTTAATTTACAAAACTTCATTGCTTTCTCTTCTGTGTATGTTCTGGTTCCTAGTCCTTTAAAAAAAAAAACTGTTTCAATTGCTTGTATTTGTAACGACGCTCAGCGTGATTTTCCAATGGGGCAGCATCTCGTACATCGTACAATTGTTCTCATATTTAATAAGGATGGTTCACATATATACGCGAAAGCGAATGAGAAGTGAATTTTAAATCCAGAAACATTCACTTCGAATTTTGCCAGAGTTGACATGTGTTCAACTTTTGTGAACTTGCAGTGTGGAAACCTAGCTGTCGTGAAGTCAAAAATTCGCCTTTGCATTCACTTTTCCGCCGAGCATGAACCAGCCTGTATTCTTTCAAATTCATTGAAACCTGTGACAAGCAAAATGAGCAATGCATTCCCCGTGTACTGAATTATATGTTTGGACCAAGTGCACAGAGTTGATATGTGTTCAACTTCTTGCCAACTTGCAGCGTTAAAACTTGCGACATCAAAAATGTACGTTCGCGTTCACTTTTGAATGAGCGTCTTACCTTGCACAGTGACGTACACATCACAGCGTCTGCTGTTCATGGCAACATCTGTAGCAGTGTATATCAGACGAGTTGTACCCTCAGTGAATGACGAACCTGAACCAAGGCTTGGGTCTTGACTGCATATAAAAAAAAGAGGAAGATTTTCTCAATGTCAAATACAGCATATAGGATCTTGCATTTAATTACTTCAAACTTCACTAAAGCCATGTTCGTATTGGAGTAATTTTGTTTTTTTAAAGATTTAACCGAGACTGAATGCGCAAAATCTTACCAGTGTCTGCACTTAGACTTTTGACATGTACAATTTTTTTACCAAGACCTTGGCTAAAGGAACCAATCTGGGCAATAAACATGTGTCCTCGCAATCAATCTCTATTTTGTCAAAGTTGGTTGGTAAAAGTAACCACTCGACTTGAGAAAGGTAACCGAGAGGTAACTTTTCCTGGCTGTTTGCACTGGAACTAAAATGGTAAAAGTACCCATCGTCTCGGTAAGCTTTGCCATCATACTTTTTTAATACAGACCTTGTCACGGTGACATCGCCAGAGTTATCCGTGGCCTGTGGCGTTTGGAAATTGACATAAGCTGGTCTCATGTTGGCCGGTGCAGTTTGATTGACGTAAATGGGGCAGTTCTCTGTGAAGACTGGTGGTTGATAGTCTAGAAAGAAAAATAAAGAACATTTCAAGTGGCTTCAGGTGTGACTACATAAGATTACAAATGTAAACACTGGCAATTTTTACACGAGACAACGTACAGCAACAACACATGCATGCGCTTCTAAAATGCCACACTGCATGTTCCATAACTGCGCCCGTCGTGCGAACATACATGTACATGCATGTTGGACTTTGGTGCGTGCATGTCGAACGCTAATCACAGCTGTGATTGGTCAGAGAATCAAGGGCGGAGCTAAATGGCTCAGTCTATTCAACATTTGACCTACAAACATAAAAAGCTAAGATCTTCATATTTGCACAGAACCTAGTGCAGCCAATTTAACGAAACATTACATAACTTACGCCACGTGTGGGATTTAGCAACAAATAATTTGTTGCGCATATGCATAATAAACTAACAGTTTCACAAAACTTGGTGTGTTTTAAATAATTTAAACACGGATAATCACAGCATTTACGGGGGCTGTCTGTATATAATTCCTGTTCGGACACAAAACAGTTGTTAATCACCTCCGCACGCCATATTGACAAAAGTTTTGTCGGACTTTCTTCGGAATCATGCGGCAACTCTAAAACATCCTGTCACGGGTAAAAGAGCAATAAATGTACTTCAAGCACAAAGTTGTGAATGTCTTGCATCAACCTTGATAATTTGAGCAATGACAGACTCGACAATCAGGATTAGCCAGTCAAATTTTCAGTTGCTACATCACAACGTACGCCACCCTAAACGATTGCATAAGATACGCCATAATTTGCTGCTTAGGTCGCAGACTTATAAAACTTTACCGAAATGTGTCATAACTGAAATGTTGCATGGAGTGAAACGTTGTGCAACTTACGCAATAAATTTTGGCACAAGTGGAGTTACACCACTGCATATATAGTTGCGTGAAATCAGTCCCAGCTTTGCTGAAATATCACCGTTGGAAGTAAATATTTTTCTTATCATAATTTACCATCAAAATCTGATGAGAATGCTTAAAGGCTAGCCTTGCTAAGGCAACCTCTCTATATAAAAATAAAAACATGCTGGAATGCGATTTTGAGTGTAAACTTGTCACACTTCTGGAAAGTTGTAAACTAAGTGGTTTTTGTGAAAGCTTTTATTTTGGGGTTTTCGTTTATTTCGACTTTAGCATATCCGACTTGAGTCAAGTCTAGTAACAGGCAGGACGGTTTTGGGCGGTACAAGGACAAACATTGAGTTTACCTGTGCAAGAGACTGGGCGTGCATCGCTCCACACTTTTTGATCGGTACACACCTTACTGTACGGACCATTGCGAGAGAATCCATCATCACATGTGAATGTACACAGAGTGTTGTAAGGAAGTTCAGCCTGGGTAGAGCAGTCACTTGGTTGCACTGTGCCGTGGGTCAGATTCAGTAAGCCATTACATACAACAGCTGCAATGGAGAATAATATTGGATCACTTGTACTTTGATGTGATACAAAAAGAGATCTTTTGCACACTCCACACACAATTATCTGTTTACCTATGGATTTTATGAACATGATTGGTCAACAGTACAAAATGAAGGGGAAAAAAATTATTAGAGTGTAAGATAATGCCACAAACCTACAACATGCCATGAACAATCTATGACTCATATAGTTTACATGTAAAAAGCGCCCCTTTCATTGCAGTAAGAAGAAAACAAACAAATGCCGACCACACTTCTAAATCTAAAAAATCTGTTACAAATGCTGAAACTACAACGACCCACTATGTGTACAGCCTAAATACACACAAACTATTTCTAAAACCTTGCAACCCTTGAACATTTGGAAGCTGGCCGAAAAAAAGCCCATTATTTTTGCAGTGGCGCCAGGCTCTTTCAACCAATAGGAACGTTACCAAAATACGCGCACAACTTGTCTTTTAGAATGCGTATGGCAAGCATGTGGACAAGGTGCCATCTCAAAATGGCTTCAAATTTTGTTCTATATACCATGAGTAAAAAAGGCAGGGCGCCTTCGGGTGGTATATAAAAGTGACAAACAATTTAACCAAAAAATACCTGCCTGAAATTATATGACAAGTCCGTTTAGTGATGCCCTACCTTCACAAACTGGTTGCACTCCGGTCCACGTCCCATCCCCCAGACAAGTCCTCGTGGTCCTACTCAGGGATGTATGGTTGCTACGGTAACCAGGATTACACACAAAGGCGCAGAATGACTGGTAATCCACCTCCTGGCCACTGCAGCCTAATATGTAGCCATTAGGAATGGCTGGTACTCGGCATGTGTTGGCTGGTAAAGAAAAACAATAAAAAAAAGAAGATTGATTTGAATTCAAGATATAAGGCTTGTTCACAATCCTCCAATGAACATTAATATTCCTGATACCAAAAATCGTAACCAACTAGTCTCCAGAAGCTTGACTTGTTTTGATGGTTTGTTGTTCCTTATAAAAAAAAGACAACAAAATAAAAACACACAGAAGAAACAACCAACTTCTATCATCAAAGTATGCACACAGAGTATCCAAAATGTTACAAGACGTTACAACATTTGTTTATAATTAAAGGCATTACAGGATCATATGCTTTTCATGCATTTTGTTCGTTTCCAATAATAATAATAATAATAATAATAATAGGTTCTTATAAAGCGTTTTTAACTAAGATCAAAGCGCTTTACATTATTATTACCCCTAATCATTGGGCCAATTAAACATTCCATATACCATCTCAGCTCCCTGGGGAGTATACAGCTCAATGCTGCCTGTTAGGCGCAAGCAAGCTAATTCAATCACAATAACCATCACTGCCCTCATAGGTACCCATTTACTCCTGGGTGGAGAGAAGCAATGAGTGACAAAGTGCCTTGCTCAAGGGCACACGCACCTTGACCCCGCCAGGACTCGAACCCACGACCTGCAGCTTTATACCCACAGACCACGAATGAATCAGTGCCCTTAACCACGAGGCCACAACACTCCACTCAAAACCCTAAGACGAATGTTCAAAACCTAACCTACTGAAGTTTCAGCTCAGTGAATGAGACACTTTTCGAGAATACAGTGAAAAACCATGCACAACCTTTGATCATGAAAAAGACTTTCATCTGTAGCACTCATTATTTCCAATAATCAGTCAACTGACTGATCAATGAATATCACATAGTTTTTTAATTTCTTCTAAATGACAGCAAGCCAGACGGAATAATTTCACAGGGTAGGTAGTACTAGCACGATCTTTAATTCAATAAAGTTTTTAGTATAACAATTTGATAGGTTACTTTTCAGATAAATGCAACTATCCCATATGTTCCTAAAGGCACATAAAGGCACACTTCAGATGCATAAAAAAGAACAAGTTCATCAGTCTTGAGTATACTTACGAACACACTGTACCGCTGGGCTCTGCCAATAACCCACTGTGGACGACGCTATGTTCTTGACGCACTCAGCTGTAACTTGTTGGCTGCCATCTGACAGTGTGTAGCCTTCCTCACAGCTGATGTTGCACACTGAGCCAAACACAGCAGCATTATCACACTCCCCTTGGCCCGACACCAGACTGGTCTCACTGTTCGCACTGTTCAACGGCGGGCATCTGGCAACTGTTGCATGAATGGGATAAAATTGGATAAAATTGGGCAAATGAGCACTGTGTCATACATCATGTACAATTGGCAGCATTAATACCTGGTGATTGTTGAATGAATGGAGTACTTTCGAATGAAATGTGGTAGAATGAGGCGATGTGGGGTAAAATGAGGTAAAATGCGGTAAAATGCGGTAAAATGCGGTAAAAATGAGGTAAAAGTAGGGTAAAATCTTCATAACACAGCATTGTAGTTAAGACCATTGTATGTTACCAAAAGTCCATTCACGCGAGCCATCCGGCACCAAGTCACAATCAAAAGCTATTCCAGAGAACTAGTCACAAACACATTCCTTTTCAATGTTCATCCAATGTGACTTCATTGTGACTGGACTTGTGATGGACTTTTTAGGGAATCGACTGCAAAACTGCACACAATCAGTTACTGGGCTAGTGGTTAGTCAAACTACTAGAAATTTACACGACCAAATATTCTTCAATGATATTGTTGTTACCTAAAACATTCACTACGACACTGCACACAGCTTCGTTATTGCTGCCATCTTCTGCACTATAGACCAGACTATATGTCCCTTCCTGGAAAATAGAGCTCCTATTTGCTGGCACTGGCTGGCCGTTGATGCTAACCAGTGTCGCGATGATGTTACCGCTAGCGTCCATGGCCTAAATGATTCACAAATGTATACATCATTATTACACATTATACATATTATAAGCTAGCTGAACATGCTTCTTTATTGGTTGATGTTCATACATGTAAAGGAGCTTGAAGTAGCTATCTCGTACACGCATCACATGTACTATCACCCAAATATTCGGTAATACTATGGAAATAGTACCTGAAGTTTAGCTCCTAGACTACTCACTATGCAACAATAGCTACTGCAAATCAAGTTGGTACCACACTAAAGTCTTAATTACAAATGAGTTATTATGCAATTTTGATCAATATGAAGAGTTTATTTCCAAAACTCAATATATCTATTTGAAAACAAGTGACAAAGTTGCACAGTTATAGAACACACACACAGTATAACGGCTGTTTCTAAACTCCATTTATTTTGGTTTTTTTTTTTGCTGTATAAATTGTGTTTAAATACGTAACAGCAACTGAAACTGACTTTGGGCAACTAAGACAGGGTGGGATTCTAAAAGGTAACGGAGTGGGGTTTGGAAACAACTGTCATATGTACAGTATGATGTGTAATCAAACAAGTACAGCCTGCATTATTTTTTGGCAAGTGGTGCGAAATTTCTGAAAACTCATTGTTTGCCGATTCTGACTATACATCCCTTCACTTCACGTCAGGAAGTATACAGTCAAATTGGCCAACACCATAATAAACAGTCATCCACTACTATCCACAGTTCATGCACAGTCTAAAAGGTGTTTGTGCCAATAGAAATAAGGCAATGTAACTATAAAAAAATTACTTCCTTACTGTGAGTGGTTCCCACCCGTAGCTCACAACTGCAAAGCTGGTCCCCTGTCCTGCAAACAGTGTGATATCAGGTGGGCACGTCAAAGTGGGTGGGGTTGTATCTATTGATAAAGAAACAAAGTGGGTGGAGTAATATCTGTAGATATAGAAAACATACAAAGTGGGTGGGGTTATATCTGTTCATAATAAAAACATTAAAAGTGGGTGGGGCTGTTGATATTGGAAACATACAAAGTGGGTGGGGTTAAATCTGTAGATAAAGAAAACATACAAAGTGGGTGGGGTTATATCTGTTCATATTGAAAACATACAAGGTGGGTGGGGCTGTTGATAGTGGAAACATACAAAGTGGGTGGGGTTATCTGTTCGTATTGGAAACATACAAAATGGGTGAAGTTACATCTGTTGATATTGGAAACATAAAAAGTGGGTGGGGTTATATTTGTTGATAGTGGAGACATACAAAATGGGTGGAGTTATATCCGATGATATTGGAAACATACAAATTGGGTGGGGTTATATCTGCACCCAATTTCACTAAGCCCTGCGACGCGTCGCAACTCGAGTTACGACGTGTAACACGTCGCAACTCGCGACGCGTAGTATCATCCCTTTCACGAAAGTTGCGATGTGTTGAACACGTCATAAGTTCCTTGACAACGGCTTAAAACACGTCCCAACTTACGACGTGTCTTGTGGTCATCACAAAATAAGAAAAGTCATTTCTGAGCCAGTTTTATGGCATAAACATTACACTAACGAGATTATAATACCGAGGCAATGTGTGTAAATAGAAAATTCATTTAATAATTATGAATTAGACCGGAATATTAGAGTCAAAATTTTAAAGTAGCTATACAGTCCAATGAGAGCTTATTTTCCTTCAAATGTGCATCACACGGCCGCCATTTTGTTTTACGTTTTAACAAATTTCGAGCTGGGATCCTACGACTGTTTGTTGAATATCAGACGACTATTTACTGTATGCTGACTTAATACATAAAACAGTCACCGAGTTGTGCTATACCCCTTCGACGCGTCGCACTTACGATGTGTATTGTGAGATGGATCACAGGACGCGTCGCAGCTGCGACACACTGTAGAGATACGACGCGTCGCATCGCTGCGCTACATCGTAAGTTACGAAGAGTTTGATGAAATCAGGTGCTAATGATATAGAAACAAAGTGGGTGGAGCTACATCTGTTGATATACAGGGTGGATCAAAAAAAAAAAAAACCGAGATATTATTGCCAATTGGAACAAAAGTAGGGCACATGTGAATCAAAGGAAGATATCCTCTGTTAGGGTTGAATCTCCTCTTTAAAATGACACCCTGATCATGTCATTACATTCACGGTTGACTGAGCAGTGACAAATTTTATGAAAGGGTCTATTTAGAGAATTGCGCCACTTTTCATGGTGAAATCACTCCCCCCCCCCACCTTGGCAACCATAGCCTTTCACTCTGTGACAATTGACACAACAAAAACCCACAATTAAAAAGTGGCACAATTCTCTAAATAGACCCTTTCATAAAATTGGTCACTGCTCAGTCAACCGTGAATGTAATGACAGTCGACCAGGGTGTCATTTTAAAGAGGAGATTCAATCCTAACAGAAGATATCTCCCTTTGATTCACATGTGCCCTACTTCTGTTCCAATTAGCAATAAAATCTTGGGTTTTTTTATCCACCCTGTAGAAACAAAGTGGGTTGAGGTATAAAAACTGTTGATATAGAAACAAAGTGGGTTGAAATATATCTGTTGATATTTAAAAACGAACAAAAAATGCGGGGTGTCATTCACGCAAAACAGAAATGTCAAAAGACACATACCTATGCACTGTAAAGGGACACCATTCCATTGGCCATTTAGCTGACATGCACGACTCAGTGAGCCGCTACTGGTGAATCCCAGGTCACATGACGCCACACAGGTGGTGCCATAACTCTGCATCTGGTCTGTATCCGTCACCGCCACTCCATTGAGTGTGCAGGACAAAGCCATGTAGCCTGGTGCTCCAGGCATCTCCAGTGGATCACATTGGACCGCTGTGTGTAAACCAAGCAAAATCGACAATTGAGGCATGCTGTGCAGTCTGGTTACTAGGCTATTTTCAATCAAAGCTAAGCATATCTGTACAGCATTAGGCAAGGACCATTAGTCCACTAGTGGTTGACTGATTTGTGATTAACTAAATAGCAACATGCCCACATCTCTAGTCAAATGATGGCCAAAATGTCATCCCGATCGTCTTGTTGTTGGCTCCCTGCTATGTGCAATATGATGCACATGGCTATTGGTAACCAGTGATGGAACCGTGCCCTGCGGTCCATGGTTCCTAATTAATTGTCGATTGGAGCAGTCTAACCATCCTGCATTCCAGTGAAGAGGCGTCTCAAACTATGGTTGACCATAGTCCTTGCCTGAACTCGCTCTAATTACAACCTCAAAAACTTGCACTGCACTAAAATTTGTTGGAAGTATATGAGCCAGCCCTAAGATTGTTTAAGCTTATCCAAAAGATTCTCAATTAGAGAGAGTTGCATGCAGGATGCATCATCAGATGACAGCAGGGGCACTCCTTTAAGTTTAAAAGGAGGAATGTCTCTGAATTTGCATTCCTTGGAGTACATGGCTGCAATAAACATGATGGGTAATTCTATAAATTAAAAGTGCACTTGTTTTCCTTGCCAATTACATAGATGTTTTCATAATTTTGATGCACTACTTTAGGCACTCATCCTCCAAGAGTGATTATGAATAGCAAACTACCTACCCAGCAAATAACAAATCAATTAAAGTCAATCTTAATGACTTGTGAATGGCAAATTCCAAAGAACTGCGGTAACGGGGACAGGAATAATGTCACACTTTGGACCCAAAAATGACTAAATGATATATTTTGAAATGTCTTGAAGGGTCTGCTTACGGGAAGTTTAAATCTAAAAAATTGAAATATAACTAATTTGTATGGACTCTGTGTACATACAGTAGTTGGCGCATTGTGACCACTTCCAAGAGACCCAGTGAGTAGGTGGAGGGAGATCGATGGGGGTACACCACTTACCTCCCACGTGCATTGCCCCAAGTATGTGCAGCTAATTTTAATTCAAATCTGCACACACCCGTAGTGTCCATGCATGAGCATCAGGCGTGCGATGGCAATGCGTCTGAGAGTCCCACACAGTGGTCTTCCCCAACTCTCTCTTTGTAATCGTTGAGGGGGTACTTGCGCACGAAGTCAATAAGAAATGTATGAGGGATTAGTCACATATCTTTACATACCTTCGCACATGATTGTGTTAGCATCCCACGTTGCCATGCCATTCCCGTCGTCAGTACACGTGACAAAAGCAGGCTGGGTGGGCATGTAGCCCAGATTGCAACCCAGCGTGCATGTCGTGTTGTAGGTTTCCTCTGCGTGGGGGCAGCCATTTTTGAAGCCGTTCTGTGGTGAGGGCAGTTCACTGCTGTCACAGGTGATAACTGCGAACAATTCAAATATTGACAAGACATATATATTAAAATTGGGTAAAATTTGATGGTTTTACACACTTATTTAAATACAAGCTGATTTACCCGATCATAGATCGGGTAGGGCGTAGTGTTGGGGATGAAAATGTGGGGAGTTAAATGTAAATGGGGAATATAGTTGGGAGACATGCAGTTAGTATAGTAAAGCAATTTCTGTGGTGTGATCTGGGGCAATATCTGACCACTAAAACCAATTTGAGCAGAAGATCATCTTTTAAAGTTTTGAGTTTGGAGTAATTGAATCAGCTACATGTATTCTGAGCAATAGAATCAGTCGCATTTGTGAGGCATTCGCATTTGGAAAAAATAGTAAAAAGGTTACTGTAGTACACAGGCGAAGGCTGATTGTACAGTTTTGACAATAAATCATAATGCAATAAAACGTGAAGGTGTCATTTGAAATGAAAATGTTGAGTGTTACCATAAAATTACAAACGGTCTGAATCATGGAGGAAGGTCATAATTAAGTTTCAGTATTGGACTCTTCAACAAACGTAAACTTGAACTTCTTACAATTTGCGAGACCGTCTGCGAGGAAAAAGTCGATTCAACTTTTATTCAAGTTGGTTCAACCATCTATATAAGACTTTAAGAGCAAGTTTTACTCGGCCTTCGAGAAATGTTTGCTCCTAAAAGGATCCGAGACCGCGGCTTCACGTCCGTGGAAAAATGTGGAGGGTGTCTTCCGCCGGGTCGGACACTTTTTTGTCCATTTTTTTGTGACTGCGTTTAAGATCAGGATATTTGAAGCAATGCATCGAACCTTCGTTGATCCCAAACAGGCCCCCGAAATTATAACGCGACACTGAATTATACGTGGCAGGCAGCGAACTCACAACGCTCAGCCTTCGAGGCCTGCCGCATGGAGCTATAAACACATGATGGAAGCAACAGAGCACTATATCACGTCACATGCTTGATTCCATGTGGCTGAGATAGCTCCTTGTCATTGTGTCAACCATGTTAGTAATATTGAACAAAAAGTCCAACACATCGGCAAGCAACTGAATAACTGATGAATCGATTTATTTGGTGGGCAATTGGCTAGGTTAGGTTGGAATGAATCAATTGATCATTGATCAATCGGCAAGTTATTTTTGCGAGCGGCAGAACTGCGGAATTCGGTTCCACAGCAAAACCAAATCAAGGTGAAAGACATAAAATAATTGAAATAAAACACCTAAAAAAGACCCGATTTTGCCGGACTCGAGCCGGACTCGAAGCCGAGTCCTCGAGTCCTTGGGGATCGAGTCCGAGTCCGAGTCCGAGTCCTTGAGCAAAGGACTCGAGTCCAAGTCCGAGTCCTTGAAAAAAGGACTCGAGTCTGGACTCGAGTCCGAGTCCCGAGTCCGAGTCCTACAACACTGGTAATAACTCAATCACGAACAACAAGTTACAGATGCTGAATAAACAAAAACTAAATTTAAAAAAAAAGAATTACAATTTGTTCTTTTTATCAACAAATTTGCTCAAAGCAAAATAATATTTGAGTTGGAATATACTACGAGCATTAAGCTCCGAAACATCACTAAGAGATTCCTGAAATATTTGTTTGAAAACTGAAGTTAATTTTTCATAAGGCGAAGTAAAAAAAAAAACCATGTTTCTCGTCCGGGGTTTTTGAAAAAAGGGAGGAAGCGGGGCCTTTTATTTTTATTTTTTTCAAGATGGCCGTCATTTTAAAATTTCCTGCAACCGTTGGTGTTCCACTGTTCAAAGACACTTTTAAAAATGAAAGACAAGTTGGACAAGAGAACTGAACATATTTACAGTGTCATTTAGAGTTGTATTGGTATTGGTATTTATTTTCCGATGAATTTGTGGGCTTTTTCGGTGTTTTTCTACTACATTTTTCAAAAATAAAAAATAATAAAAAAATCCAGGCGGCCTCCAAAAAGGAAGCGGGCAGGGACGAGAAACATGTTGTTTTTTTTTACTTCGCCCAAAAGTCTGATGGAAAAAATTCTTCAATTTAGTTGGAAAAAAAATCTTCAATTTTGTTTGAAAACTCAAGTTAATTTTTCGTCAGAAGTCTGCTGGAAAAAAATTCTTCAATTCTGTTTGTTGGACAAACTATGGAATTCCAAGTAAATGCTTAATAACGCCATCCGAGTTAATAACAATGATCAACAGTTATAATCTCCTTTACCTTGACAGTCTGGGAAGGCCGGGTTCCAGTTTCCATCGTTGCCACACGTCACCTCAGTAGACCCAGTCAGTACATGGCCTGGTTGGCAGGCATAGCGGCATGTAGTCCCTGCTGGGATCAGATCAGTAGCTGGGCAATCCTGTGAGTTGCTGATGTAAGCATTGGCAGGGATGTAGGCTCGCGGACACGTTTGCACTGAATAGAGAGAAAGAAAGTTTTGAAATTTAGTCAACACTAGTGCTTAGATAATATGGCCTCAGAGAGGAAAATGCATCAAAGACTGACAAGACTGCTTCCATCACATGCCAAGATTGGCTCACATCGTGTTTTATGAGATGGAATTTTGTGTTTGATTGCACCGGGCAATAAAATGCTTTAGATATTTAATGACACATAAGAAATTACAGTGTCAAAGCTTGTGTGTATATCGGTCATGCTATAAATTTGGGTCCACTTTAATTCTAATTGTCCCGACATCGATGTTTTAAATAATTGTGGATGCAACAATGTTGCGTCCTCCTTGAGCAATTGAATGGAAAAATGAAATACCCCCCCCAAAAAAAAAATTTGTTTGAAGTCATTCTTAAAGATATCTGAATGGCATATTCCAAAGTACCAAGGTTAACAGGACATGAAAATGTCAAACTTTGGACCCTAAATATATAAAATGACTCAATTACAAGACTACTTACACGTATATACAGAGTTGATAAAGTTACCATAGCGTTTCATGGAAATGAACTTTTGCCCCAAATATGTGTACTATAGAGGCATGAAATATGTAAACTATGAACGACGTCTTCATGAAATGGCCTCAAAACTGGTTGTTGTTTTTTTTCAAAGGTTTATTTTGCATTGTACTCATTTGAAATCGTTAATTTTCGCATTTTGTAGCAGACTGGACTTGTGACTGTATAATTTACCAGAATGAATGATGAAACAATGTGCACAGTATATTGGTCATTACTAAGGGAATAACAGTGTGAGGAGCCGGTCTTCACTGCGTGATAATGACCGGGTGTGGGGGTGACCGCTGTTAATGGACCGAGACGAAGTCAAGGTCCATTAACAGCGGTCACCCCCAAGCCGCGTCATTATCACGCAGTGAAGACCGGATCCTCACACTGTTATTCCCATTAATAAATACCTTTTTAACGAAATAAACAATTAAAATGCTCCAATTTTGTGACTTTCTTTCGGCGATATTTCCAGACTTTTTTGTGTTCATGTTCATGGGCCATATTTTAACTTATGCGTGGTACCCTGTCTCTTCGATAAGCGTTGTTATATACAACACAGCCGGGCCCAGGCTGTGCTGGACATTGCTGGACAACGTCTTCATTGCGTACGCGTACGACGTCCAGAGTTTGGACTTCTGCTGCCGTAGCGAAACAATTTACAACAATGTTTTCATATTTTTACCTGATGGAGGTGTTTTTAAAAAGAAAATAAATCATAGATCTACGCTTTCGTCATAAACATCCTCAGTATACTGCACTGCTGTATGTACGATGTCCAGTCGTTTTAAAACTTCCTTACGCGCGCGCGCACCCATAGCAACTGTGTTGCGTACGCACGCGTCAGTCTCACGCGAAGGTGGTTGAGCGCATGTGCAGTGCTGTATTGTTACAAGCTGCCGTATGACTGTTGTAAATTTGACCAATCATTGCCTTCCATGGGGCTGGATCAATGCTGGTTCAGGTGCCATTTTTTCGCTCGTTCTTTGAAGCCGGTCTTTCATCACCCGGCCACGTGATCGAGTTTCGATCAATCAGAAACCATCAACTCTCCAAGATTTTTAATAATGTGCCATAATTGGATGTGTAGTACGTACGTACCTTCACAGCGAGCCTCATAGCCATCCCAGTATCCCTGAGCTGCTCCATGCTGTGCTAGACAGCGACGGACTCCACTGCCAGTCAGCTGGTACCCGGCATTGCATGTAAAATGACACCAAGTGTCATAGGCTGTCGAGCAGGGAGTGTTGCCGAAAAATGCACCGTTGACTGGTGCGGTCAATGCAGTGCAGGTTACAGCTACAAATATGGACAATTGCAATATACAGGGTGAGTAAAAAAGAAAAAAAAAAAACAAATCCAAATGTTGGGACAATTGTTTTAGTGAAGTTCTGCATGTAACACTTTCAAAATCTAGAATATGAAAGCCCAATTCATAAGCTTTCCTTTAGTACAAGAATCATTCAAATCACTTATGTACTTTTCAAGTTACAACATTTTAAACACAACATACGTTTTAAAGTTCTGCCCCCCAAAAAAAACAGGTGTGCGTTCTTTCAGCAAAACAAAATCCATTCACACACATCCCTATATGAATTGTTTTTGTTTTGCTGAAAGAACATTTACCTTTTTGTGATCCGTGGACAGAACTTTAAAACGGTGGTTGCATTTAAAATTCCGTAGCGCCCTCTATTGCCGCACCTCCTCAAATTTTTGTACCAAGGAGCACCAAGGAATGGGGAAATTGCACCAAGGCAAATGACAAAGGGCACCAAGGCAAATTATGGAGGACACCAATGTATAATGAGGACACAAAAAAGCAAAATAGTACCCACCTTGTCTGTACAATTCAAGCTTGAAAAAAAAAAAAGCCACAGATTCTGCACTGCCTGAAGATTTAAAATATACCTCTTGATATTTTACAGTGTTTGTGCTAGACGTTAAGCGCCACGCTTTGTAGAGCAAGCATAATGTATAGCGTAGCGGCGCAATTTCATCATAGTAGAACACTGCTGCCTGGGAGTAGGGGTTGCAGAAGCATATTCCAGGACCCAATCCAAAAAGTTGGGGGTGCTGCAGCAGGCACAGCACCCCCCGTGGGCTTGACTCACCCTGTACAAAGGGTACAAACATCTAAACAGGAAAATGCTGTCAAAGCGTTCACATTCGTGTTTACATTTAAACTCAAGTGTTTTCATCTTGAGTAATATATTTGAACAGGGAAGCCATGATGTACATCATTATGATAGTTATAGGCATAATCTATAAATCCCAATATGAACTATGGTCAGCAAAGTCACCTCAAAAGTATGATTGACAGATTAAAGATTTGGCGTGCTGACTAATTGACTAATTACAAGTACTTCAACCTGTAGCTTCTCAAAAGTTGAAAATTGTAATCTACGATGTTTCTATTACTTACTTTCAAACATAGAAACAGCGATATATTAACATTTCTAGAATGTCAACAAAGTAAAACTAGAGCAGTATGTCTGTTTGCAAACAGAACACAGGGCTTTTTCGTATTTCACAAATGTTTATGTTTTGTTGGTCCTTTTGCAGTCACTTTTCAGAGTGCTTCAGGCAGTTAAAAAAAAGGTTGTTCAAAATGCATACAATAATTCCTAAAATATCATTTTATCACATGTCGTCACATGCCCTGCAATGACGTCATCTTGAAAACCCTTCTCAATGCACATTTTGTCATTGTGGTCTTGGTTTGAACCAAGTTTAAAGACAATCCGATGAAAGAAAGTGTGCAATTTTGGAAGCAGAATAAAATTATAAATATTTTAAAAAATCCTAAAAATCAAACGAAGACATCATCGTGACGTGACACTTCGGACTTTGCATACTAGTACCATTATCTACCTACCCACCAAGTTTCATGACTATCGGACCTTTTCTTATATGTGTTTTGAAAAATCGCATTTTTGATGAAGTCATGGTGAGGTCACACATTTTTCAAAATTGTGTGCAAATACCTATTACCTAACAAACCAAATACAAAAAGAATTTTGAATTTTGCATGTTGCGTTTGTGAGATATGGTTAAAAGGTCCAAAAATTCAAATATTCATATAAAATCTCAGGATGACGTCATCATGACGTCACCTCATTTTTGCCTTTAACACATCCCGGTCTAGCCACATACCAAGTTTCAACCCAATCAGACCTACAGTACTGTGGAGATAAAGGACTTCAAAATATGCACGTTTGTGATGACGTCACGTGACCCCTGATGAGGTAATCATGACGTCACGTACTCTTCAAGACACATCTTTGCACTAAGGACAATGCATATGCTGACTTTGAACAATGTATGACAAAGATGAATACCAAAAGTGCTGCACAGCAAAATTGTGTACAAAGTCTATAGGATTTTTGGCAACAAACGGAAAGGAAAAAAAAAAATTTCAAAACCCCAAAAAGGCTTTTTCGCAAATTTGCGAAAAAGCCAAAAACAAAAATATAGGCCTGTTCACGTACTTCATTTTTCACTCAAGTTAAAGCACAAGACCTTCTAATAATTTTAAGTTGGACAAAGAAATTGACAGCAGCGGAAAGTGAACCTGCCAACACTGGATTGCCGTTCCAATGCTCTACCAACTGAGCCTTATGTTGGCAGTTTACCATGTTGTCAATGTCTTCATTCAAGATCTTTTGATACTTTCAAAATACAGCCATACTCACACATACACACGGCTGGCTTACCACATGCAGTCAAATTACTTAACAATTCTACAGGGAGAGTTGAAAAATGCGGAACCCAAACCCCAAAAAATGGATTCCATATTTAAAAAAATATGTAGCACCAAAAATAATAATGAATGGAAAGCCAATTTCAAAAGCTACTTCTAAATGAAGAAACTACTGAAATTGCTCAATCCGTTCAAGAATATCACCATTTAAACGCAATGACCCTAAAACTTCTCTCATCCAAAAAAAATATCAATTTTTTGTGTGTTTTGACTGTTTTGAAGAAAAAAGAAAATGACACAGAATACCTGTTTCAACAACTGTCACCAACTGTAGCACACAATATTTTGATTAACAACCCTGGTTAGGCAAACAATATGATTTATAAAATCTCCTTTTTAAAAGACGGGCCTTCAAAAGGACTTTGTTGCATATTGTTAACGTTTAAACTAAGATTTCATCACTGGAGATGTTTGAAGACAATTGTGACGATTGCTGAGATCGCTTTTTTTGGACGAGTCAGGTTTTAGGGCCATTGTGTTTAAATGTTGATATTTTTTAACGGATTGACTAATTTCAGAAATTTTTTTCATCCAAAAGTAGCTTTTTGGTGCTACATATTTTTTCAAATATGAAATATAGTTTTTGGGGTTTGGGTTCCGCTTTTTGGACTCACCCTGTACAGTGCTGTATTCTTGTACTGACCTTGGCAGGTTGGCTGCTGTGCACTCCACACTCCTGTATTTCCTTGTCTCTGACATTCAATACTCGCCTGACCACCGGTCAACACAAAGCCTGACTGACATTCAAACTGACAGACAGAGCCGTAGTTGAACTGTGATGAACACGTCCTCCTCTGGCCAGTGTGGTAGGAGAGATCTGCACACTGGATCACTGCAATGACAAGGGTTCAAGGGTAAAGTTAGACACAGTGTGATACCATGTGTAAGTCGCGATAGTTAGACATCATGTAATTTTATAGTCACATTAGTCTGGAATGTGCCACACTCAAATTAAGCTGGACATCAGCAGGTGCCAGCAAGGGCAAGGGGGTGCGCGTTACCTTATACAATGTAAAACATTTACCAAGTTTACTAGAGGTGTGATTGGGGGTAAATTTAAAATAACACAAAATAATTGGCATTTGGCAGAGAGTTTGGGGGCAGCTGAAGGTTCCTCCCCCGAGCAATGTAGGGTTTAGATATATGTTTGTATTTGCCTAAAGGCACCCTTTACAATACTCACTTCTTTTGTTCTAAACATTCATATGTAAAAGCACCTTTATAAGGTATTCATTAAAAATCCTGAAATCAAGAAAACCCTGCCAAAAAATCCTGACAAAAAAAATCTGAATAAGGAAAAATCCTGAAAAATCTCACCCCTGATTTACATGCTGGACTGGAATATGACACTGAACTGCTTACGCGGACAACCAATTTTTCTTTTCCATTTTCTATTTTTGGGCTATGTATAGTGTGTATGATTATATAACATCCAGTGATATTCAGGTTACTCTCTGACCTTGGACAATGATAGAGAATGAGCATGTTGCAGTGTTGCGAGCTTCATCTTGGGCCCGGTAACTGATGGTGTGAGGCCCTCTACTGAACACTGAGCCAGGTGGCAGACCTGTTGTCAGCTCAGGGACGATGGCATCTCCAGAGTTGTCCCTCACTTGGGGCAGGTTCCAGTTGACAGTTGCGGAGGTCTGAGACGCAGCCGCGTAAGTTCTGATGGTGTCTGGGCAGGTCAGTGTTGGATCTTGCACATCTGCAAAGCACAGCAGTAAAGCCTTGATACGCACAGCATGCTTCATATCAATGCTAGACTCATTATTAGTCCTATTGGTGGCTTGAAGACGCAACATCTCTCAATAGCCTAATTAATCCCAGTCTTTAAATGCCCTCTCCTTAAATTCTTATTGGAAACTTACAACTTTTTTGTTCCCCACACTTTGACAAAAAGAAGCAGTCATATTTGGTAGTTTAAGATTAAGTGAGCATTAGACTGATTACTGACCTACACAAGTTGCGGGTGAACCAGTCCATGAGCGATCAGCTCGGCAGACCCTGGTGCCACTCTGTCCTGCGGCAAAGCTGTAGCCAGGACGAGGGCATGAGTGGGTGCAGATACTGTTGTACCAGAAGCCATTTGAGCAGGAAGCCCCAGGTAGAGACGGACACTGAATTCCTGGAATGTGAACCAAAAAAACCCCACATTTTTGGACAAGTGAGATTATGCATCTATTAGAGACAGTCGCTGTGCATGCTTTTTCTCCAAGTCTCCCTGTCACCATGCAAAGGAAAATCAAATCTATTTTGGAAACATACAAGTCACAGATTGGTGCTCAGGCTCCTAGCTGACGCAGTGCACAGGGTGTATCTTAAAATAATAGATCAGTATGTTAATGGCAAGTTATAGGATCATTTGGATTTACCATTTTCATTTGCATTTAACCTACCAAATTATTATCAAGAAGCTTACTTGGATCAAAGATTGTACTGGTACTAATCACACTGCGAAATTATTCTGTCTGGCTTGCTGCCATGCATATCAGAAGAAACATAGAAATGAAGGTGATTTCCAAGGATCAGTCAACTGACTGATTTTTATAAATACAGAATGCTATGGACAAAATCATGTTTTGTGATCAATTGGTTGCGAGTATTTTTTTTCTCAGCATTTATTTGAAAAGTGTAATATCCACCAATGAACAAGCTGAAACCTCAACAGGTAGTTTCGTTGGATTTTGAGTGGTGTTATCATTGGAAACAAAATGCATGATGAGCAAATTAATGATCCTATTTGCCTTGTAACTAATTACTTTAACAAAATTCCCTGAAATAAAAGTAAACATAACATCTTTCTGTGCCAAGTCATGCCGAGTTGGTCTGATTTAGGTATGGCACATAAAGCTGCCTTGCATACCTGTGTAACCCGGCCCTTTCCAACACAAAGTCCACTGTGATCATGTAAATAGTGTTATCTTCTCCTTCGAAATCGATCAATGTACAATGTATCATTCAAATTAATTTGTCTAATTTGTTCTCACGTGTGCATCTTGGTTCAGCACCAGACCACCTTCTACAGGATCGGCAAGTGCGTCGGTATGCCCCGCTCCTGGAGTAGCCGTTCATACAGCTGATGGAACATACTGAGCCATACATGTCGCCACGGGAACAGAAAACAGTGCCCCAGGAGACCGGTTGGTGGACTCCGCATCTCTTTACTAAAGAGAAAGAGGAAGAATGTAGAAAAAGCATGTATAACTGTGGGAGCGCTGTGGTCCAACGGTTACGGTTTTCGACTCACTTGCCGCAGTACGTGGGTTCGAACCCGGACGGGGAACATGGTGCTTGTGTTCTTGGGCAAGACTCTTTACTACAATTGCCTCTCTTCACCCAGGGGTACAAACAGTGACAAATGGGTACCTGTGAAGGTAGAGACCAGATTGCGCTGATCTTGAGCTGCTGCAGAAACTGGTTTCGTGGCCTGATGAACAGGGGTAATAATTGTGAAGTGCTTTGAGACCTTTGGTATAAAGCCCTATATAAGCACTATATATTATTATTATTATTATCTATAACAAGTGAGTAAGAGCTGAAGAGAGTTGGTACAAAACACTCCAAAGATCTTTTGCTAGGTTCCCTGACTGCAATCTCAGTCTTTAAATCTTAAAACACTTACTCCTCACTGTGACTGTGAATGTGCAAAGGTTGATGCCTTCCTTTGTTGAGTATCTAATGATGTACGGTGACCAATTGGCACTGAAGTAGCCACCATTTGCTGGGCCGGCACTTCTCTTCAAGCTACCAAAATAAAAACAAAAAAAGGAAAGATTCCCATATCTGGCCATCACTAATTTTCCCTTCACTTCAGTGACCTATCACTTCATCAGCCATCAGAAAGTGATAATTTGTCCTAAAAAGTTAAATTTCATTTAGCAGGGAAAACATTGAAGTATTTACTCAGAAAAATACTTACATGATGATGTAGACATTTTCAGACCAGTCTCATATAGGGTTTGTGCACAGGGTGACAAGTGATGGCCAGATATGGGAATCTGTTCCTTCCAAACGAAAAAGGAATCTCAAGTTCTCAACTTGCTGTCAACTTTTTGCATTTATTTCAATTAAGTTCAACAATTAGTGCTAACTCCAAGCTTACTTATAAGACCGAGTGATTACAAATGGTTGATTCCTTGAATAATTGGGGGTATTTGGGATATTTGCATCTTTTTCTCTAATTTCTGACATGTTTCTATCATTTGACAGTATGGTCCCTTGATGAGGGGCTTATGAGGTATCCTAGACCCTCCATAATCTGCGCAAGTAATGCATGCAACACGCCCGCGTTGTCACAAACAAATTGAAGGTGAGAAGTGCGTAAAAATACAGTCGTTTTCCTACTTCCAGATTTTTCCTAGTTCCGGATCGCTTCAAATAAAAAACCTACCACTTTTGGATTAGTCTCCAATAATTTTTTTCTGATGAAGTACACTTTGAAAATGAAAATTAATCTTCTTGATACACAAAGTTCTTTTTTGATAAAATCTTAAGAAGAGGACTTGTGGCCAGATTTCTCGCAGACTCGCACTTTGACATGTTTGGACCGTTTGTAGAAAATCACTAGGGCTGAGAATCAACGATAAATTTTCTCCTCAGTACATCACTCATACCGTGTGAAATCAAATATTTTGTTCATAGTTGTAAAAACTCCTTCATCAAATGTTGAATCAAAATAAGTTGTAGCTAGAATCTCTAATATTTGAAAATTCGCCAACAAATGACCGTTTGCTTTTGCCTAGTTCCAGATCGTGCGTGCACTTACGACGCAACTGCACGTGGGTTAAAAGTGGCATTGGTACTTTTGACGTCGTAAAGTTAAAATAAAAAGAGCTTTAATTTGGAAAAATGTTTTGTAATATCTTTACATGTATCACTCAAGGTAAACTTTTTAACCAATGCCGCTTGAATTCGTGGAGTAGTTGAGCCGAAAGCAGCCTAGCTGAATTAGGGAGTCCAGCGGTTTGGGGCCGTATATCTGTAACCACGCAAAATTAGTCAATTTCTAACCTGATACCAATAGAAATACCGACTCCTATTATCAAAAATATTTATTTAGAACTTTGCATTCATTTGGATGGAAAAAACACTGAATTTTCAACTCGTGCTTTCCGTATCCACAGTAGCCCCATAAATATGGCCTATTTACTGGACTGCCTCCGTAAACATAGGCCACACATCCACATGTACAAAAACGTGTCGCATTTTGCCAAATTTTGATTTTCACATTTAGGCTTAGTTTGTAGGGTTTTTTTGCTTTAGAAGCATACTCACCCTCTTTATAGGCTAATCAGAAAGTGCTGCCTTTTTCAGATGTCTAATTTTTGTGAAATTTCATGTTGAAATTTTGATACGCAAACGTGTGCAAATGTATCTGGAAATTTCACGAAAAATGGACATCTGAAAAAGGCAGCACTTTCTGATTAGCCTATAAAGAGGGTGAGTATGCTTCTAAAGCAAAAAAAACCCTACAAACTAAGCCTAAATGTGAAAATCAAAATTTGGCAAAGTGCGACACGTTTTTGTATGCCTATGTTTACGGAGGCAGTCCAGTAAATAGGCCACATTTATGGGGCCATATCCACAGATGCCCCAAATTACTGCGTGAGCCAGCACTTTCATTTAAACCTCATTTCATTTCAAATCTACTTATTATAATATCGTAACTGTTTTTATCATAACTTTTATACAAATGGTATGGACTGGCATAGCTGGAGTTACCCAGCCCTAAATTTTATCATTGGGTTGTCATTTAGGACAACCCAAAGTGACAACATTTAGGGCTGGGTAACTCCAGCTAGGACTGGCACACTCGTACCCACAAAGTTCAGACTTATTGAAACAGTGGTATAAAAAGAAATGTTTGAAAGCTCTCTGCACTACTGAAGACGGATAGTGCCACTCAATGTGACTATATTTTTTTGGAGCGTGTGAATGATGTTTGCTATCGCGAACTAGGAAAACGACTGTAGTGTAGGTAGAATTGCGTAGGGGGTCTGACGATGGCGATCGTGAAGTGTAGAGCCCCTGTTTTGTTTTGATCAGAGTCAAAAATGTTTTTTTATTGCTCAAAAATCGCCTTTACAATCACAAGCAGACTTTTCTTAACTTAATGACACCCGTTTTGCAATTTTCAACAAATTCTTGGGGTAGAAATCACGATTTTCCTTTGCGGTCTGTGCCCAGTATTGCGACTTAGCTCTACTGAGTGGAGCGTTGAAATACGGGTACCCCTCCAAAGGCTCCATACAAACGCTCCACCGATTTGTCATACTTTGGTGACGGCGTCACAGTTAGTCAGGTGGCTTAGATCTAATTTTCGTCAAGATCGTGACCGACTGGTCCAAAGCACCAAACTTGGCAGATATATTCTTATAGACCTAGAGAAGATATTTAGAAGGGGTGACACCTGAAATTCTTTTGGGAAGGGTGCCTAATTTGCATAAATCGTTAATCCCTGTCGTGTAATATATTTATTCCCACATTTGGATATATTTCTATTTTTTTATTTTTTTGAAAAGTGTATTTTGGGGATTCTACGTACATATCTTTACTTAAATAATATTTTCCAAAGCATATAAGTGACTGAATAATTATGAGGACATATCAACGATCCAAAATGGTTGCTATTATGCCCTAAAATTGCGCGCATTTACCTTGTCTCCAGATATCATCAATTAGTCTTGCCAAACATCAGCATTGATGAACTTCAAATTCACCAAGTAGCTTACTGGTACAGTTACCCAATTAAAACCTTATACAAAATCATGTGAACAATGAGAACATTGTGATATTTAGCCCAGAAAAACAAAAACTGGGAAAAAACGAGGTGTCCATAAATTAGGCTAACAATTAGGTGAAGCGTTGCCTAACATGGCACACTGGAACAAGTTCAAGGAAATTCCCAAAATTATTGTTGAGAAAACGTTTTGGCGTAGACAAAATTATTGTAAACAACAATAATCTCTTATTTAGGGGGATTTCGTTGAACTTGTTCAAGTCCCCACGTTACCCTTCCCGTACTAGCCCAATTTACGGACACCACATTTTCTCCCCTTTTTTTGGTCTTTTGGTCTAAACATCAAGATGTTATAAATTTGCACTTGATTTCCCACTTATTTTTGTTAGGGTAACTATGCCAGTAAGTAACTTTGTGAATTTGAAGCTCATCAATACCCACGTTTGGCGAGACTAGTTGATGATATCTGAGGAAAAGGTAAATGCGCGCAACTTTAGGGTAAAATAATAGCACTTTTGGTTCTTTACTATGTCCTCCTAGATATTCGGTCACTTATATTATTTACAAAATGTTATTGAAGTAAGAATATGCAAGTAGAATCACCAAAATACACTTTTCAAAAAAGTTAAAAAAATAGAAATATACCCAAAAATGGGAATAAATATATTACACGGCAGGGATTAACGATTTATGCAAATTAGGCACCCTTCCCAAAAGAATTTCAGGTGTCACCCCTTCTAAATATCTTCTCTAGGGCTATAAGAATCTATCTGCCAAGTTTGGTGCTAAATGGACCAGTCGGTCACGATTCCGACCATATGCCACCTGACTAAGTACTAAAAGTAGCATAGTGTACATACCCACGCGAGGACAAAAAGATCCCCACAAAACCGGTAAAGAGAATACAAATCAAATGAGAGAGACAGTTACCCTGGATTGATCTACACATTCATGACATTCCGTCAGACCTCTTAAATTGTTCCCAAACAGCGAAAATTTTGGAAAAAAACAGCAAAATAGTCTGAAAACTTACAGCTCAATGTGTTTGCCGGTAGCGCCAGTAACACAACTCCAGCAGTACATACCACTTATGATAATTTATGCTTACGTCGCCACAAGTCAGGTACGTCACGTTACAGGACTTTTGGCGATCAGTGGCGGAGCTCCGGAGAGCGGGACGTTTCGCATCGAATGATCGGTCAACTTTCGGAATGCAACTTGTGTTTTGAGCAGAGCCTTCCCATCCCAAACTAACTAGTGCAAACAATTACAATAGCATTCGGTTGTACCACGGAGGTAGAATTACTTGTACTTGGGCTAATTGATCTGTAATTTGTCAAGGTTAGCGTGCCTATTATCTGTGTACAAAACGAAAACGGATTGTGCTCGGCGGATACTATTTTACACAGTGTCGGCATTTTAGTCGATTACAACGTGCGCTTAAAAATAATACGAATAGATATTGGGAGCCTTCGTTTTTGAAAAGACCAATGTTAGATTAACGGGCTTGGGCAGATGATTCTTCCATGATTTATTATTACATTTAGCATTCAAAAAGTAGGTATCGTGAATGCTTGCATTAATTGTTATTTAGTTTGTTTATTTTTACTCTTTTCCTTTTGACAACCATACAACTTACCATATTTACAGAAACTTTGTTAATATTTTAATAAAAGCTATTGAATAAAGAATTTATTTTGAATTAATGGATTTGAATCTATAATATCAAAATCTTATTGCTGTCGTTGAAAAAAAAATGTCCCCTTACGAAAAATCTCCGCGGTTTTCAATTACTTCCGGGGTTGTAGCTGCACTCTTTCACAGAGCATTATACTTACGCTTCAACTTCAGGATGCACTGTCTGGTGTTCTCTTCGATCTCTCCAACAAATTTATTTTTATTAAGGGAATAAATGTGTGCTCTGGAGGTTTTTATCACTCTGTTTAATACCACTTAGAGTGTGGGTGCTGATAATTACCCGAGCCGGAGGCGAGGGTAATTATCAGCACCCAGACTCTAAGTGGTCTTAAACAGAGTGATAAATACCGACTGAGCACATATTTATTCCCATTCATAAATACCTTTTTGGTAAAAAAATATCAAATAATTCGTTCAAAAAATACCGATTTGTTCAACAAGTTCACTTCATGCTTTTTGAAACATCCCTCTAGCAAAATAATGGAGTGTTCAGCTGGCGAGTAAGATGTAAACAGCCCTTTTATGGAGATTGACGCGCGCGTGGCATGTTCTGAGCGATGTCGCGCAGAACGCACCTGGCGCGTTGCGTTTTGAATTTAGAACTATAAAATTCTGACTCGCTGGTAGTGTTGCGCATGCCTACATGAGGATTGTGAACGTTCAACCAATGAAACGGTAAGAGGCACTGGATTTTTAGGGGTCTACATTTATTGCGACACTGGAAAAGTGTTTAAGACCAGCTAGCCATGTCTTTATCATCCGTTTAAGACCGGCCACGTGACGGGCTCTCGACCAATAGGAATGGCTAAACTGTCTGAGGTATTTATGAATCACTTTTGAATGGGACATCGAACGAAAAAAATCAAACCACGTTTGGGCCCGCTTAAGGGCCCCGGAAAATTTTGGATTCTAGATGCTCTGTGGTGCAATCTGAGGCGCCGGATGCCTGGTCACTTTCCCCTGATTTTTTTTGAACATAAGTCTTTAGAATTATAGGAAGAAATGTTGTTTTGTTTCAAATACATATATTCCTGCTCTTGTAAAGTTTCTTCTGTTTTCAAATTTAGAACATGTTTTCTGATGTTTAACCATTTTCAACGGTTCCTAAATCAAAAGTTTATCAAACGTTTAGATTTAGTATTAAGTGCGAGAACAAATTGCATGAACATTTCATATACTTGTAACTATTCATTTAATTCAAGTTTGAAGTCAGCGTAATTTAACCAATCTAACTCAGCCCTCTGCCCAATGGGCTGGGCAGTACCGTTTAGGGACGGGGTTCCTGTACCGTACAGTTGCAAGTAGTGGATGACTGACAACTCCATGCAGTGAGAGTAGTAGACAAGATTTTCTGTTGTTTATGTTTGGCCGAGCGTACACAACCAGACTACTATGTATGGTTGTAGTTTTTTGCCGGACCCGATAAGTGGGGGAACCCCCCAGTGGAAAAAGTGGAGGCCACTTGCATTCAAGGGCGGATCCAGGGGGGGGGGGGGCAAAGGGGGCCATGGCCCCCGAAAAACGAAACCAATTTTTTTTTTTTTATGTGACATCGCAATAAAGGCAGGCAATGAGTGCACCACCATCTTTTCCTCAAAAAAACATTGGTTAAAGTGGTCAGAAATTGCCTCAGATCGCACCACAGAGCATCTAGAATCCAAAAATTTTCGGGGCCCTTAAGCGGGCCCCGAACCCCACGCCGTAATTTTTTTGACCCACTTTTTTGGGGCACCAAAATTTTTTTTGGCCCCCCAAAAAATTGTGTTCTGGGAGTCCGCCCTTGCTTGCATTTGCTCCTATGGGCACCGCCATGTTTGTTTATTCAATGGTCGGATTGTCCCGACTGAAGGGATCTGATTGGCCAGAGGCCGTTAGCTGACGAAGGAAAGAAGTCTCCTTACCCTTAAAGACGTCACCTGACAGCAAAAAGACTTAAACTTACGCAAAGTAGGACTACGCGCCCACATTCGACCTAGCTTGAGTAACTCTAGCTGACATGCTCATATTCATTCACATATATAGCATGTGAATAAATATGAGCATGTCAGCTGGAGTTACTCAAGCTACATTCGACCCGTTATTACTCCCATGGTTTGAAGTTAAAGAGTTGCTATCATATTTTGTTTTGAATAAATGTACTCGCCTTATTTGCTCGCTTTTGCCTCTAATACGAGCCCTTGGTTCAGTCCAGCTGACTACCTTACCGGATGATAAAGCGTCTGCATACACCATTTTGTCAGAGGGGCAGGTCCCGGGAACCAAAGTGGTGATTGCTTCGTGGGTTTTTTTAAAAGGAGAAAATACAAACAACAGTTGGTTATTAAAAACATAAATAATGCACTGTAATTTTAGTTAAAATAACAATAATAATTTAGACAAAAAAACCAACATTTTCTCTCCAGTTTTTCGAATTTGCAATGTTTGGAAAATCCAGTTTTTCAATAAATGGGAAACCAATTATTAAAAAAAAAATCTGTTGAATGAACAACGAAAATGGAAAGTTCCTTTATTCCCCAAGTTTTGTCATGCTGAAATAACAAAAAAGCTCGTTTACCCAAACATTGTTAACAGCCATACGTGTACAACCACTGCCTTGTGGGGTACCGGAACAATGGGAGGTACCCCACAAGGAATGCCTACCGACTTGCGGGGTACCGTTTTGGTACCCCACAAGTTTTTTTCACGAAATAGATATATGGATTTTACTCAAAAACTAGGAATTTCCAAATGGGAGAGTTTCAGAAAAGGGATATTAATGTAGTGACACGTCCTTTACGAGGCACCGTACAGTCGGCACACAGCCCAGAAAAAAAATTACAAACGCGCCCTCAGTGCCGTGAACGCGCGAATATCAGCCTTTTTTCTGCCTGCACACCAAAGTGTGCAATTTGGAGGCCTAGTTCACTACACAGCCGTACACTGGCCAGGCCTTCGGGAACCTGATTAAAATGTTAGAACCACGAATATTAGGAACCTGTAAACTGGGAACATGATTAAAATATTAGAACCAAGAATATTAGGAACCTGGAAATATTAGGAACTTCGGGGAACCAGATTAAAATATTAGAACCAAGAATATTAGGAACCTGGAAATCTTAGGAACCGGGGCAATTTTAGAAATACAAACTTTGTGATTATAATTTATCATTGGCAACGTTATTACAATTTATAGAGCTGGAAGTTGAATCTAAGTTATATGATTTTCGTAACACATGTTTTGTGAGTTAGATTAAGATTCTGATCCAGAACTATCGTAATTGAATTTGTAAACAAGTAATCTGTAACAAGTTCATGAGACCAAACATAATTTGACTCCTCCTTGTGTTTTGATTTTGTCTTTTGTTTGTCTTGGGTTGTTCTTGGCGTCCTTAAATCTAATCATTTGAGCGGACCTCCTTAATGGCGTACCGCTACATTAAGTCCGAATTTCAGCCCAGGAAATTAACTATGGTTAAAATAAGAGCATTAGTTGACATAAGTGTCAGACGTTGAAATTGTAGTACACGAAAACTGGAAGTACCCCACTTCTATGCCTAGACTAAGCGGCTGTGTGTGTGTGGGGGGGGGGGGGGTATTCATTTTGTGTTCCTTTCGACTTGCATTCTTGGCTTCACAAGTTCCGTGGGGACCACGCGATGAGGACTGATGCAGTTTAAAAAAGTAGACGTGTTCAGGCCAAAAAAAATCGGTCTCTGGTCAAACCGAAGTTCTGAAACTGGTGCGGCGACGCGTTTTTTTTTGGTGTGTTTTTTTTTTTTTGGTTGCTTTTTTTTTTCAAGCTTGAATTGTACAGACATTTTGCTTTTGTGTGTCCTCATCATACATTGGTATCCTCCACAATTTGCCTTGGTGCCCTTTATCATTTGCCTTGGTGCTCCTTGGTACACAAATTTGAGGAGGTGCGGCAATTGAGGGCGCTGTTGTAGCTTCCGTGTTAATTTGAAGAAAGAAAAAAAAGGTTAACGCGCATGAATAAAATTGATGCGCGCGCTGACCAGAGACGAGTATTTTTTTTTGGCCTTATTTATGGAAGAATGGACGCCAATACTCGACATAAAGTTCGTCTTTCCCACATCGCGTACGGCACTAGTATTTATTAATAAGTGTTATGTTTCAACAGTCAAGCAATGAAAAACATTCTTAAAGATTTCTGTAAGATATATAGACTTCAAGTGATTTGAGTTAAATAACTCCAAGACATTTTCATCACTGTGTACTTTGTGTCAGTATCGTTTCGGTTTGCGGTAACACCATAGAGCAAGGACCTTGCTCTATGGTAACACCATGTGGTAACTACCGCTTAGAGATATTTAGTTCTGAAAGGAACTTGTCCTGCTTATTGTCAACTTTCGCTAAGTAGTTAGGATTGGGAATGGTTGTATTGGTGGATTCTGATTGGTTGTCTGTTGGGCATCGTGTTAGAGTGGGATGCCATGCTCGCTCGAGTGTGTCAGTTGGCTGTGAGTAGGGTGACCGTTTTCTTCGATTTCGGCTAACTTTGACAGAATTTTTGTAAAAAAAAACGAGTTTGACAGAAAAATTGACAAAATAGATTTTTTTTGGGCAGATTTCTGGCAGAATTCTGCAAAAATGGTTACTTGACAGAAAAACAGCAAATTTGAACAAAAAATTGTACATTTTGTATAATAAAGCTTCAATCCTTTCAAACAAACCCTTGCATAATGGAACAGGTTGGCTGGTCTAGGTGCTCAGGTTTACTGGGAAACGAACTTCGTCGTGGCCGGATCTCCGTGTTTTGCCCAAAATTTACCAACATCTTTATGTGACGACTAGATTGTTTATTATGTAATTTGAATCTTAATTAGGCAATACTACCAATTTGCATGTGATTTTAAGTGTTTATAGTGTATTTCGAGTAGTTAAATTTGGCAGATTTTTGATAAATCTGACAGATTTTGATGCGCATTTAGCAGAATTCGGCTCTGACCTTACGGTCACCCTGGTTGTGAGCCCTGGGCATTGTGTTGAGCCTGGATGCCCGCTGAGTGTCCTGTTCGCTGCAGGTGTGTCGGTTGGCTGTGAGCCAAGAGTGTTGCAAACTTGCAACTAGTTATTGAATGCCATAATAACAGTGGCGTAGCAATTTTTTCAGGGGGGCGGGGGGCCGCTGGGGGGCTGGAACATTTCATGGGGGGGGGGCGTCAAGCAGGGGCGTCAATCGCTTCTCAAAAGTAGGGGGGGGGGGGCATACCTTGATCATAAGTAATGCAAGCGCGAAGCCCTTACGGCGTGGGGTTCGGGGCCCGCTTAAGGGCCCCGCTTAAGGGCCCCGAACAAAATTGGATTCTAGATGTTCTGTGGTGTGATTTGAAGCAATTTCTTACGACTTTCCTCCATGCTTTAACAAATATTTTCTTGGCAAAAGATAATTATTTGAACATTGTTTTCGAGGTTGGAGACATTGAATCAGCTATCGGTATTCTGAGCTATTGGCGTGGGGTTCGGGGCCCGCTTAAGGGCCCCGAAAAAAATTAGATTTTCGATGCTCTGGGGTGTGATCTGAGGCAGTTTCTTACCACTTTAACCAATAATTATCTTAGCACAAAAGATAATAATTTAAACATAATTTTCGAGGTTTTCTCAGCTAAAGGCATAAGAAAATTTTGTGAACATTGTTTTCGAGGTTGGAGTCATTGAATCAGCTACCAGAATTCTGAGCTATAGGCGTGGGGTTCGGGGCCCGCTTAAGGGCCCCGAAAAATTTTGGATTCTAAATGCTCTGTGGTGCTATCTGAGGCAATTTCTGACCACTTTAACCAATATTTTCTAATCAAAAGATACATTGTAGTAGGGCCCTGTTGATGAGACACGAGTTCAAAAAGGGGGGACATTTGATATCGTGTCACCCATGCACCCCTCAAAAAGGAGGGTGGGGGGAACAGTCCCCCTGTCCCCCCCGAATTGACGCCCATGGCGTCATGTAGATCAATGATAATCTTTTTAGAAACTCAAAATCTCAGTGGGGGGCGACAAGGTTTCATGGGGGGGGGGCGGTCGCCCCCCACGCCCCCCCCCCCCCCCGTTGGCTACGCCACTGCATAATAATGTTGAAATTGATTGTCAAATTCTTCGTAGATCTTGTTTTATGGCGACAGAAGTAACGCGGTGCCCATACTTCGCGATCACCTTCTCGTGCCGATCTTGAAGGTCATGACGTTGCACCGCTTTTCGCGGCACTTCTGCACTCGGTTCCGGGGTGAAAGTTTCCGGAGGGAAACCGGGCGTTCTGATTGGCTGGAGAGCTTCATCGTCAGCTTTTCCAAATAGATCCGAAGACGTGCTTTCACATGGTGTATGTTCTTGGTCGATCGGTTCACAAAGAGTGGAGATACGAAGTTTTGAAAATTTCAACATCGTTTTTCTAGATGAAAATTCATGTTATTTACCAGGGAACAAGGTGTGTGTAAAACATTGATATTCAAGCTTTATATTGATATAGATGACAACGATCTACGATTTGAAAAAAGTAAACGAAAAGGGAAACGAAAATGATGGCACTTTTGGAGAGTTGCCTGTACGCACGTAGTTTGTGTGTACAGTGTGCGTGCACACGGCGCACCTTGGCTTTCCACTGCAAGCCTGCCTGGAGGCGCTGCATTTGTCGGCCCGTCACTGGGCCTCGTGGCATGCAATGTGCCGTGGCCCCGTGCCGTGGGACAAATGTTGCTTTAATGCTTGGATCGTTTCGTCCGTGTCTGCGTCCAATTGCGGAGCTTTATTTCAGTGAAAATGTTCACCGGGGATAGTGAAAAGGGCACTAGCTTATATTTTAGTGTAAACGAAAAACAAAGATGTAAAGTGACTGTGTTTTTCACCGTTTGTGACGAGACCATTCCAGTCATCTACTTCGCCCCCAAAATGGACTATCAACCACTTCGCCCCATATTCATTACCTTTATAGTAACAGCCATGTTGCCCCAATGTCAGTTCGCCCCAAATATTTCTCCGCGTATTTATTATCCGAAAATCATAAAAACAGAAGGCTATATTCCGCTATCAAATTCATCATGATCATGTACACTTCCTACTTGAATATGGGTAGTGTTTTTGGGGGGTTAGTTTTTGGTATATAAACTGCAACTTTCATAAGTTCTATTCCTCCATTCCCAGCTGATGTGTACTGTAATCAGAAGTCTTAAGGTTAATTATCATTAATTAATAACTCGTTGATATAATTATATTCAAATTACTGGCTCGGTTGTGTTACATTTGACAAACAAAAAGGCAGTATATCTCCCATTCGAAGTTTTAAGTGTTCGTACACATTCATGCAGGCCTGCGTATGTGCTTTCTTATCCGATTGATTACAGTTTCTAATTAGAAGCAATTAATTAATAAGGTTGTGACTTTTTAAACATGAGAACAAGTAAGACACTTTTTCTTTAACATTATGGGAATATTTAACAATGTGTACCTTGTATATCTTGTTAACAGCGCACAGGTTTGCTAGTTTTGATTAATTAATATGCAAATAAGATGCAGGACTAATTAATTGTTTTGATTTTATGTGCCGAAAAGACAGCTTGGCATATGAAGATTATATTCTGAAAGTTTCATGTACATGCAATAAATATATTTAAAGTTATAAGCCAATAAGTGCTTTTTCATGTGAATTCAACGGTGCCACCCTTAAAACAAAGAAAATAAAAAGATTGACTTTGACATTGGACTCCTTTGCCATTGACAAAAAGTGAAACAAAAACGTCCGTATCTCCGTAACGGAAGGTGCCATTTTAAAAAATTTAAAAAGGTTTTTAATGCAATTGACCTGCCCTTTCATCCTGTAAACATTTTAAAAACAAAAGAGCAACAACAAATTTTCATCTAAAGTGCCTACAAGCCTGGTACATGTAGTGAGGTCTCTACCGGTCTCGCCAATGTACACTTTGCCACATGTGCAAGGAATTCGGTAAACTCCTGCTTGACTTTTCGGGTTGTGCTTTTCTTTGTGGGTGTACAATTTCATTTCAAGTTTATTGCGAGTTCGGTAGTAGACCTTAATATTGGCTTCACGGAGGATACGCTGGATCTTGTGTTATGCATGGCCAATGTACGGAAGGATGGCAACCGGCATGTCGCGTGTATTCAGGGTCTGAGACTTGCTCGTATTCGGTGCGAGGCTTTGATTTTTAGGTCTGTACCCACTGTCTTTAAGCACTTTATTGAGGTGCTTCAGTTCGGATTGTAGGTGTTCATCGTCACTGTTGATTATGTGCCCTTCGAAGTAGGGTGCGGTTCAGGCTTGTAGGCAGTGGCGTAGCCAGGAATTTTTCGGGGGGCGGGGGCTTGAGCATTTCATGGGGGCGTCATGTAGGGGCGTCAATCGCTTCTCAAAAGTGGGGGGGGGACATACCTTGATCAGAACTGATGCGAGCGCGAAGCGCGAAGCGCGAAGCCCTTACGGCGTGGGGGTTCGGGGCCCGCTTAAGGGCCCCGAAAAAAATTGGATTCTAGATGTTCTGTGGTGTGATCTGAAGCAATTTCTTACCACTTTCCTCCATGCTTTAACTATTAGTTAAAGCATGGAGGAAAGTATGTATCTTTTGCTTAGAAAATATTGGTTAAAGTGGTCAGAAATTGCCTCAGATAGCAACACAGAGCATTTAGAATCCAAAATTTTTCGGGGCCCTTAAGCGGGCCCCGAACCCCACGCCTATAGCTCAGCATTCTGGTAGCTGGTTCAATGACTCCAGCCTCGAAAACAATGTTCACAAAATTTTCTTATGCCTTTAGCTGAAAAAAACCTCGGAAATTATGTTTAAAGTATTATCTTTTGTGCTACGATAATTATTGGTTAAAGTGGTAAGAAATTGCCTTAGATCACACCACAGAGCATCGAGAATCCAATTTTTTTCGGGGCCCTTAAGCGGGCCCCAAAGCCCACGCCTATAGCTCAGAATACCGATAGCTGATTCAATGACTCCAACCTCGAAAACGATGTTCAAATAATTATCTTTTGCTAAGAAAATATTTAATATTTTCTTAGCAAAAGATACATTGTAGTACATAATAGGGCCCTGTAAATGAGACACGGGTTCAAAAATCTGGGGGGGGGGGGACATTTGATATTGTGTCCCCCACCCTTCAAAAAGTAGGGGGGGGGGACCAGTCCCCCTGTCCCCCCAGGATTGACGCCCATGGCGTCATGTAGATCAATGATAATTTTTAAGAAACTCAAAATCTCAGTGGGGGCGACTGGGGGGGGCGACAAGGTTTCATGGGGGGGCCGCCCCCCGTGGCTACGCCTCTGATTTCAAGGAATTTTAATTGGTCTTTTATTATTATTTAGCTTATATGAATGGAGGAAAAAGTTTGTGCGTGGCCGATTCGCGCGATATCGCTGACTGAAACTGTGTGACCCACGGACCACCTGTCTATAATACGTGTTCCGTGGTGTGAGCGAGCAGTGCTGTGGTTGTTAATACGCATTTTAGATTATCATTATGCGCTATGTCACGCCGGTTGTCAGCTTACTGGTCCGCGGTCGCCGGTCGAAGGGTCGTTTCTCAGTGGTCATCATGTGGATCATTCGCGACTATTTAGATTTAGATCAATGATAATTTTTTTAGAAACTCAAAATCTCAGTGGGGGGCGACTGGGGGGTGACAAGGTTTCATGGGGTGGGGCGGTCGCCCCCCTAGCCCCCCGGTGGCTACGCCACTGCCCGTAGGAAGCTAACAATGGTCAGGCACATCTCAGGGTAGGGAGCTCAGTTGATGCGTAGCGCGAAGCCCTAACGGCGAGGCATGGGCGTCGCGAGGGGGGGGGGGGGCGTATCATAAGTCCGACGCCTCATAGGTCCGACACCTCATAAGTCCGACGCCTTATTAGTCCGACAACGGAAAAACGAGGCGTTTAATTTGTCGGACTTACGAGGCGTCGTACCTATGAGGCGTACGTCGGACCTATGAGGCGTTGGACTTATGAGGCGTCGGACCTATGAGGCGTCGGACTTATGGGCTTTATTTGGTTAGGGGATACGATTTTGTCGGACTTATGAGGCGTCGGACTTATGAGCGGACCCCCCCCCCCCCGGGAAAGCATGAAAAAAATGAAAAAAAAAGAAAAAGAAAGGAAAAAGAAAGGAAAAAAGAAAAGAAGAAGAGGCGCGAAGTCATAGTGGTGTAAATTTAATGGGTTGGGGGGGGGGGTGGAATATCCCTGCCCCCTCTAAAACTGATAAATCGAGAATGTGTTGAGAAATAGAGGCATGTTTTTGGCAAAAATATGTTTTGCCCCCCTCTAGAAAAATCGTGGCGACACCCATGCGGCGTGGGGTTCAGGCCTGCTTAAGGGCCTCGAAAAAGTTTGGATTCTAGATGCTCTGTGGTGCGATCTGAGGCAATTTCTGACCACTTTAACTTTTTTTTGCGGAGCTATCATCATTTAAACATCATTTTCAAGTTTGGTTTCAATTATCTTTCTGAAAAATCCCATGTTGGCGTTAGAGCATGAGAACAACCTGAAATGTGTGAGTCTTACGCCAATGCGTGAGAGTTGGCAACTCGGCAGAACTACAGATGTGGATCCAGGATTTAACCCAATCCCTCCCAAATTATTGTAACCAAAAAGCCATTCCCCCAACACTATCAATATTTGTACAGAAATATATGTGCATGTGTTTATAGGGAATTTCGTTCTTCGTAACATGTACAAATCAAATTTTGGAGCACTGCACAACTGCAAGTTTAACCAGTATATGCCACTTGATGAACTTTGCATAAATCGTCAAAATTAAATCGTCAAAATTTGGCCCTATCGTAGTGAAAAGTTTTGGACATTTGCTCATCTCAAAAAAAAAATGATCTAGATGATCTGTAGTGCCATCTGAGGCATTTCCTGGCTACTTTCCCCTGACTTTTTGAAAATGTATTCTTGTTTCAGTGGGTGGGTCATCAAAGTTGATAAATTACATCATTAACATTACATCAAAACTGTAGCTTGACTCTCTTTCGAGATTTATCCTCTTTAGCTTGATCCATGATTGTGTTTATAGGGAAAGGGCGTAATCATACAACGGAAAACCAGGTGGTTAAGTTTCAAAACCAGGTGGTTAAGTTTCACACTCCGAAGAGGAAAGAAAATCAAATCTAGAATGAACCAATTAAAAATAAAATGTATTAATTCGGTAAGTAGGCCTATTTGGTATTCTCAACAAGGACATCCGGGTACTGATATTTGAACTGCGCAGTTTTAAATGTCATGTTGAAGCGCATCCAAGCATTGATATTAGTTTCCCAATGAATCCCTATAGATAACTGAATACGAAACATACTATTTTTAAATAAATAATTGTGAAAGCCACGCATTTTAGGCATTTAAAATTAAATAATAAAACATATTGGATAGCTTTGAATAACACCCGAAATTCGTAACCCCTAGCTAAACGTCTTTAAAGTACTCACGCGGTCCTCCTCCGCCACCTCGACCTCTACGGCATGCATCTGAAAGAGTTGAACAATTGGGAGGCGTAAACATTCAAGTACAGTTCTTCATAAATCTTTTCGGAAGAAAAATTCAGAATATCTTTTTAATTTCCCAGCTGCAAAGGACTTCCTGATGTGAAACTTCAGCTATTAGATTTAATTTGAGTCCGCGCTGATCGTATTTAAGAAGCCCCATATTTCCCATCAGCAATCATATTGTTTGTAATCACTCCAATCGCGCATAGATACCCATGTTCAAACAACTCGAGTCGTTGCCGGATCGGGGGGGGGGGGGTGCAAACGGGGCCATCATCCCTCCCCACCCCCAACCAACCCTTTTTTTTCATTATTCGGAGGTCTGACGACACTTTTTTGGCAGAAATGTTTAGGAAATAAATATTAACTTTGCGTATCATCAGCTACACATACCTATAAATAGTATAAGTTTGATATTACAATGTGGAAATAGCGTACGATACTATGCCCGGTAATAATAATCCCTTTCCCCTTTTTGAACAACATAAAAATACTCGAGCCCTCTTATCGCCGCGCCCCTGTCTACAATTTGGTAGTTCTGTGTCCGCCCTGAACCCGAGTACTAACACGCAACACCTAATGCCGTTATGCATTTGCTTGAAGTTGCGGCAATGTGTGATGCAATTGGCAGGAATATCCTCCGAGCACCATATATTGGTTGTTGCAATTCTTGTGCAATTTATGTATGGTTGCCGATGCTGTCTTATTAGTGTAAAACGATGTCCTGTTTTACAAATGGCCAAAATAAATAGATAAACAAACAAACAACCCAACACCCCAACAACAAACAAACAAACCACCAACCCAATAAACAACCCTGGCACCCTTACGAAGAAATAAAATAAAAACCTAGTAAAAAGATGAGGTGCTCCATCAGTTTCATAATAAGAAAATTAATTAACCTACCCGTTGATTGAAGAGAAACAAGCAGCAGACACAGAACGAAAGCAGCGACTAGACTTGTCTTCGGTTCCATCCTGAAGCCTGGTATGATGTGGACTTGACTTGTGCGCTATACTTTTATTTAATGCCACCCACGGAATCAGCCACGCGCAGTCATGCTCGACTTGGCAGTTGCAAAAGTAAGTATAGAAACTGCACCTACACCTGCAATTCTCAGCCCATCTAACATTAACACCGCCTAATAAGTTGGTATGGCAGTGTCCTTTTGTGGGGAGGCTGTCACGGGTTCAACGTGCATAGGCCTAAACCCTGCCGTAACTCACGGCGCTGGTATATATAATGGCTCCGTTTGCGGTGGGTAGCTCCACCCAAGGGACTCTCTGACCGTTACCGACCATTTACGACCTGGTAGTGTGCGCATAAATCTGCTCTGTGTAAATAATCGTTTAAACTCAGATTTAAAGTCCCAAGAACTTTGGGACATCGATTCAGGCTAACTTAAAGACTTTACAATGAAGTCTACTAAGATCCCCTCCGTCATCATCTGCCTCATGGTATCCTTACATCAGTCAGGTGCCGAGGATGCTCAATCCTCCTCCCCACCCACCTCATTACCACCAGGTCATCTCAAACCATTGGCTTCCGAGGCTACCCGTCTCCCCGTCTCAGTGATTCAGGACTTCCCTTCCCCTTACGAGTTCTTCCGCAGCTATGTCTACCCCTCCGTCCCCGTCATCATCAAGCAAGGAGCGAGGCGTTCGCCAGCCTTCCAGAAATGGACCGACGAGTACCTGAAGAGCTTGCCCGAGTCCCAGCAGCTGATCAGAGTGGAGATGCGGAAGGTCGAGGAAAGACAGTTACCGAGGATGGATATGCCCTTCGCTGAATTCCTGGACAGATACCAAACCACCGATGAGTACCTTGTCGCAAGAGTCCCAGATTTCTTAAAGTGAGTGCTGTGACTTTAATGTACACAAAAAGACAAGTCTCTTCCATAACTTTAGAATATCTTCATTTTCTAATACATGTACAGAAAAATATATGTAAAGTTCAGACTGCTATGATTTTCGTTACAAAGGTGTGGTTGGCACGACAGCACAGTCTTCCGATATTTTTAAGGGCCATCGTTGTGTATTGTAAAGATTGCCATCGCTTTATTTTCCTGAATTTTTATTCATCTCATTCTTCATAACCATGCATAATTTTGTCGATCATTTGTGATTGTGATGTGTTTGATCTATTCCAGGAAAGACGTGCTGATCCCGCCATGTTTGCATTGTACTAACGTCACTGCTAATTTGCTGGAAACAGTAAGTTTGGAGGATCATTTTGTAAGAGAAAACAAATTCATCTTGACAGAACAAGATGATGTATTGCAGATGTTCAAAACTAACCTACTGATTAATAATGGGCAAAGTGACGGACAGACAGACCAAGCCCAACGAAGCGATCGACCGACAAACAAGCAAAACCACCAACCAATAAACAAACCAACTGACAGGGCAAGGCAATTTTCCAAAACGTAACCTACTCAATCATTATAAAAAAAAAAACTTAATCGTATTAGTACGAAAACAATGCACGAAAAGCAAATGATCATAATAATATGCTTTTATTGAAAATTTGTTGTCTCTGCGGCGAAAACTAAAGGATCCTTCGCAGTTTTCACGAACAACATTAATGACATTCTTTTCTATGTGGACAGATGCTCTGGTTCAGTAGCGGAGGTACCAAGTCCCACGTACACATCGACTACGTGGATATTATTAACTGTCTATTCAGGGGCCAGAAAGACTTCCTTCTCGTCAACTACACCCACTACAGACAACAGGTAAACATCAACAGTTCAGACACACACCTGACCGGTGAATGACATAATGAAAGGCTGCTTGCCGAGGTTCAGTTTTTTTTAATGTCATGCATGTTGATTCAAGATCGACGCTGTCTAGTGTCAAAACCCCAGACGGATCGCGTCGATTTGTATGACGATTGTCTACGTGGTTTTAAGGTGAAAACTGGCGCGGGAGGGGTGCAGACCAGGAGTGGAGTGCTACCCTGGATATAATTAGGAATAAAAAAGCCTCCTGATGTGTAGTTTTGTTCGGGGACGAATTTTGAGTTTTGACAGTTGCTTTGAGTTTTTACATTCAGGCTTGCTCGGTTTTTCCGGAGTATATGCACTTAAATACGTTAAACAATGTTACTGCGATCAAAATGTTTCAAATGTTAACACTTATAAATGGTATTCTTTGGCGCACCCCCCCCCCCTCCATGCATCAATTTTGAATAGGTCAGGTGTACATTGGTTAGTTTTTAGACTTTTCAATACTGTTTTTTGAAAGGAAGGCGATCACCACAAAGCTTTATGCTCTTGGGAACAAGTTAAAGCATTATAAATTGATTATTTTAATTAATAGCTCCACGGTCTCCCTTCATCTTAAAGATTGTGTTCGACCATCCAGAAGGCTTCTACTCGAGTGTAGACGTGGAACGAGTCGACTTGAACAAGTTCCCTGGAATGAGAAACCTGGAGTTCCACGAAGCGAAAATGCAAGCTGGCGATTGCATCTACCTTCCGTTCAAATGGTCAGAAGATACAGTACAAAAACATTTTGTATGAGCATGTTACTTATTTCGCATTTGTGTTCACTGTCAATATTTTTCTTGATATTTCTGCATTGTGTTGTGAATAAGCCTACATTCATGTTAATGGAATCAACACAAAAGTTTATCTTCAATTCCATGCTGTTTACTATAAGTAGGCCTATGCCAGTTAAAAAAACACCAAAGACCACTGATTTCCTGATTTCATGAATTGCATCAAAAAATCAAATTCATACTTCCGATTGGGTTTGATGAAGGATCGATTCAGATTTGATAACAACCTTTTATTGTATTTTGGTGGAAAGTCACTTTTACTTTTTTTATAACAAAGACAACACATTAGCACAGACAGCACATTAGCTCAATAGAGTGGTCCAATATATTGGCCTATTATGAAACCACAGATACTGATCAAGGAAAAGCAATGTACATGTATAGGCATGTGGAAAATGTACGGTAATTACTGTGAATAGTGAATCATCGAGCGTTACTTTTTACACCAAACATAACCGTCTGATATATAGATATGCTCAATTGCAGTAACAAGCCTGCTTTTGTACAAAAGTGATTTAATTGTGTGATCATTCAAAGCATTTATATTAAACTATTATTTCAAAAAAGGACTGATACAAGTTTTACAACTTCAAAAGTAATACCGGTATTAGTTAATGATAGCGTCTGTTTTGACCCTAAAAGAGTTAGATTTGACAATAGAAAACAGTCAGACTTGTACCCAGCTGACCACAGCAATTAAAGGGTCTCAGCTGGGTGCAACTTTGACTGATTTGTTAGTCAAATTTCAAGAGAGTATTTTTTTTATAGAGTGTATATTCCAGATCCAGTGAAAAACGGTTGGAAATTCCCTCGTTTCACAGTGTAGTCTTGTGATGATTATATTTAATTCCACGTTTATCGAGTCGTTGGTCTTGAAATGATGTAATTCTATGTTTGTTTATATTCCTTGTCTTACCCCTCCCCTCTCATCCTCTCCCCTTCCCAGCTTACCTTCCTCATACCTTAGGCTATGGCACTCTAAAAACAAGTGAACAATTATTTTTCTTATTTTTTTATTTTTGTTTTTTTATTGCCTCCTTATAATTAATCACTTTTTTTTATTGACATCCATGTCTAATGGTTTTATTGGAATAATTATCCGTTTTAATCCTGGGAATTTGTGTTATCCCTCCCCGCCCACACCCTCCTCCCTTAACTCCCCAATAGCTTAATTTTTGTCCTATTGTGAGTTTGATGTTTTATGACAGTTATGTATTCCTTTTTTTTTTTTCCATGTTTTTTTATCTATATTTTTTTATGTATACTATTTTAGTCTTTCGCTGTTCTTGTAAAGTAAAGTTTTGTTTTTAATGATTAAACATTGTAAATGTTTTTTACAATTCCGCTGCTGGCGGCGAAAAAAGACATAATAATGAACCAATTAATAAATAATTGCGACACAAGTTCGGTTCACACAACGGAGTCTATGAACACAAAAGACTCTTACAAATAATAAACATGAAAGGCACCTGGAAAAAAAACCCAGCGGGAGAATGTTTCAAAAGAGCACTATGAAAACATCAACGAGGCTTGCATACTCAAAGAATTCGGAATCGTTATTGTATTCAGATTTCAGGACCATCGTGGGAAAAGATTTTTGGAAAGTCCCCTTGCCCTCCCGAACGTTGCGACATGAAGTTGGTTCACCCAATGCTTATTGTGTGTAGGCACGGCGTGGCCCCGGACAATAAACCGCTGCTTGCTCAGTAGCACTGCAGCAGTTCTTTAGCTAATCCCCAATTTGCCTATGAATTGTGATAAAAAGAAAAAAACAAGTAAAGGTCTCAAATAAGTCTTGAATAAACAAAATGTTCGTACACCCTAAAGAGTCCTCTAGGGTACCAAGACCCGAGTAAAATATAGCAGTAGAATATACATGTACATTAGCAAAAGATATATTGTAGTACATAATAGGGCCCTGTAAATGAGGCACGAGTTCAAAAATCTTGGGGGGGGGGGTGGAGACATTTGACATTGTGTCCCCCACCCTTCAAAAAGTGTGGGGGGGGGGGGACCTGTCCCCCAGGATTGACGCCCAAACACTGAGTTGAAACTTCAAGTTAGTTGTTATGCAACCTGTAAGATTTTGAGCAATATATTTTGGGCCTCAAACGAAAACAATGCGCAAAATAGCCGATGATCCTACATACCTTTAAGAAAGTCCTTCGCTCAAGCATACCTCCATGGCTCAAGATTCACTTGCAAATTATATATAAGGCGAAACATACATGTCACCATGGCATTTGAGATCGTGAATATGTGCATAATTGTCTTCAATCACTGATTCAGGATTCATCAGGTGAATTCCTTCGGTAGCAACGTTGCAGTCAACATCTGGTGGAATCACCAGGCCTACGTCGTGCCTTACCCGGAGTCCTGCGGCATGATGGACCCGGGACTCTCGCTGGCCGATGTCAGCTTCCCATACCACGACCAGACGAACGGTGACATTCAAACGGATATCCATCCAGAACTAGATTTCGTCAGAGACCCGTCGTGAATTTCAAAGCTTTATATTTCCCCAAATTGGTATTGAATACTACCACTAAATCAAACTGTTTCAACCAAAAAAGGCTGATTTGCTCATTTCAAGATTCCTTTTTCTATAAATGTTTTAGGGCAACTTTGACGATATTCATGGATGAAAAGAAGACAGATTCTTTGACAGAGGGGCAGTTTCTCGAAGTCATGGAAACGGTAACTGGAAACATTTATGAACTTTCTGTTGTGATTTCAGAGGTCTCAATCGATGTACTGATGGTTTGAAACTGTATATTTTAGCAAATTACATCCAATCAATCACAATTAATTTAAGAATTTGAGACTCTCACCACGTGGAGTCAATAGTCAAAGTACCCTTTTGGCACTTTGAGACAGTTTTATATTTTGTTTTCCCACTTTTAGATACTTCCAAGACTGGACCTAGACGACATCTGGACCGAGGAAGCTTTAGATGCCGCTCAACAGGTAACTTGGGTTCTTTGTTTTAGGCAGTGCTGACAACATCTCAAAATTATTTTCTTCAGTACAAAAAGGGCAACTCCTGGAAATAAGCCATCATCTGTGGACAGAATAAGGAAGGTTTATTGCCAGTGATTGGCGGTTTTCGAGACATTTGATTGTGCCAAGAACCCTTTAGAATCACTACAAATACCGATAGTTCATCTGTTAGTGGTTGCTATAAAACAAGAACAGATATACATATGCCCCCCCCCCCCGGAAAAGCAAAAAAAAAAGGGGGGGGGGAAGAAGAAAAAAAAAAGAAAAGAAAAAGAGGCGCGAAGTCACAGTAGTGCAAAATTTAATAGGTTTGGGGGGGGATGTCCCTGCCCCCCTCTAAAACTAATAAATCGAAAATGTGTTTAGAAATACAGGAATTTTTTGGCAAAAATATGTTTTGCCCCCTCTTGAAAAATCCTGGCGACGCCATGGATATACACACAGTGGTTTGTTGTAAATTTTCTTGCACATTCACCCTGTTTGTGGCAGATTTTCCAGATACTTGATGTTGATGGTGATGGCAAGATAACGTCACGTGACACCGACACGTTTCCTGTAGAAATCAACAAGGTAATCCATTTCTCCCTACGAGAAACAGACGTTCAGAATTTCGGGGTGTTGTTGAACTTTTGAACAGAAAATTACGTTGCGAAAAAAATGCTCACCAGTCTAAATGTTATGCTAATTGCGATAAGTTTCCAGCTTGTTAGTACTTATAGTCTGCCAATGTTCTTAAGTCATATTTTCGGATTTGACGTTTGACTGCCAGGCGCAGTGTTTGTGGGAATGATGTGGGTAGTCTTAAACCACTCGTTCAGTCTACATTTAATTTGTACCCCAAATGGAAGAGAATATCGTTCTTGCTTAACACAAAACTTTGATGAGAAAATCTGCCAACCAAATGTACTACTCTCCGTCTTTTCTTCAATCCCACAGTTCGACTCCTTTTCCATTAATCTTGGGCAGAAGATGATGATCTTAGGCGACATCATTGACGGTCAGATTTCGGAACAAAGACAGGTATGACATTCGTCTGGATCCTCGAATGTGAATAAACATTGGAAGTGAATTAATAATACATTTTGAGATGATACATTATAAATAATCGATATTATCTCGTGAAGTGAATGGTTTTGTACATCTCCTGTATTGTATTTTGCAGGAGGTTTTGAGAAAGCTTCAGAAAGACATTCCAGAAGATGGTAACACACTGTCACGTGACCACAGCAGCAAGTTAAGAGGAATCCGTGATCAGACTTCAATGTCTAAACAGGAATTGTAATATATTACAGACACGTTCCCCAAATGATTTGTTTTATAATTGCTATGTTCTTAGTTAAAAAAATTATTCACTTTTAATAATTCAAATAATTAGCTGCCAGACAATAGTTCCACTCTGCAGGGCAGGTTCATTTGTGCGCAAAATAAAGCCGTTTTCAGAGGGTTGCAAACGCCCAAAAAGTCTCACGATAAAGTATAGTGTTTTTGTTTTCGATAAAATATAATAAACAAGTATAGAAAATTTGTTCCGAGAAAAAAACCTTTAACCAACGGGATATACAAATTAATGCATTTTGAATTTCTCTTGAAAACCTTAATAACTATTACTTGCTATATATTCTTGCTACTTTTTCAATCTTTTTATGAGAAAGCATTTCAGATGACCCAAAAAAGGTAACATTTTTCTCAAAATCGTCAGCCTGTTTCAGACGTCGTGCTTATGCAGTGTCGAATACAATTGAATTTACCGCGACGTTAGCACGGTGTAAGCACGGCAGTGGTTTCAAACGTCGAACTTAATTACAAACGCCTAGTCGAATTTAAATGAATCCAACATGGCGGACAAACAGTCTCAACAACAAATATGATTTTTTGCTCTTAATCAATTAGCGTTTCAAAATGAAAATAAATTTTGCTTCAACAAGATCCTTAATCAAGTACTTAGTCCCGGAGGAAAGCTTTACTGGTGTTCCTTATTGTATTCGTTTTGTTGTCGTGGCCCGATGAGAACGTTACGCTAATTCCTCATCTGCCTATGGATGAACCCCTGTATTAAAAGTCCAAGGCACCAATGCTAAATGCCCAGTTTCTTAAAAACAATACTAGAAAATCTTTCTCTTTTCGAGAAAATCTCATCCAATGAAGACGTCCCTCCCCTATGTTCCCAAAGCGGAAAAGTAGCAATCTTAAAAAACGATCCATCCACAACATTTCAAAATAGCGCCGGTTTCGAGTCCAAAATTGCATCAAAAATGCTCAGAAATGGAAGCCCAAATTCTGGGCCAGAGGTTCATTGCCATATCTCTTCAATTCCCAATTGTTATGGCTCTCAGATCTTTCTTATATAGAATATTTTGAGGTTATAACTTTTATTCGTGAGCTCGGGGATAGGTTTAAAGGCCTATTTACAGGAGTGCAGCCCTATGACTCTTGAAAATTTTCAATAAAGTCGCCATAATTGTTGGTGCCTTTGTTAGTTCATTATTTCTTTACTCGTACACACGTTGCGAGCATGCGCATTTCTATTTATAAACGATGTTCACGGCATTAGCACGGCGAACGGTTTGAAACGTCGTGCTACTGCCGTGTCGAATACAATTTCAATTCGAAGTTAGCCGGCCAGCTTCGAATTGACATTAAATTCGACACGGCAGTAGCACGACGTTTGAAACCGCGCCGTGCGACTGCCGATAAATTGTGTACAAAACCGAGGGGGTCCACGACTGCCGGTATTTACGAATGTGTGTGCATGCAAGCGCATGTATTTGGATTTTTGGTACTGCATAACAAATCACATTTTTCAAATCGAACATAGGGGTGGGTAGGTGGGTCAAAACAATTTGGGGAAAAAAAATCCAAATTTAAAAACATTGAGAATTTTGAATGGCCCCTTACAGGATGTTATAGTCCTTTAAAGGGAATGTACATGTACATCATTGGCTTGTGCCGTAATTTTAAGAAATGAACTATTTTGGGGGGTTAGTATGATAAATCCAAATTCTGATACACTGACATGTTTGAAGTTTCGAAAATGCTGGAAAAACCAAGAAAAACACAAATGTTCAAGAAGTCTGGTTCCTTGACTCCACTAAAGATGAAATGAAATAGATCAAAAATGCCGGAAGATTGTAAGGTAAGGGAACCAGTCCAGCTGGCCTGCACCCGTTCATGAACACGGAACCAAAGGCGAACAAACTTTGGACTGGAAAAAAAATGGTAAATTTGGAGCAGTAGTTGAAAAATAGTTCGGTTTTTCCAACGGTGGTCGGCCGCCCACCGTTGGAAATGTATACAAAAGTACCATTTTGTTCTTGAAAATGACTTCACACCAGGTGCCATAATTTTACAGGATGCTTAAGACTGCCAGTTACCAACATCCTAGTAAGGTATTTCGTAACAACTTGGTAGTTTTATTTTTCGATGTGTGCCAATGTTGTATTTTCCCTTTAAATTTTGTCCGGAAAAGATAATCTCAATTTTTGAAAAAGCAGGTATAGGCCCTACACACCAACTTTAAAAAATGTCATACTTTATGAAATGTGTGCGTGACGATGCAGTATTTCGATTATCGCTCCAAAATAGTTGCTGGGGGAGGGTGCGGTTGTTGGGTGTCTTGCAGAGTGGCAAATTGCAACCGGCTAGAGATTTTAAGAGCGAGCCAGGCGGGGACGCGTGACTGAGCAAATCGGCCCGGCGACATCGGTCTGTCGGAAAAAGCGTGTCACGTCAGTCGGCAGGGATGAAGAGCGCCACCTACTGTCCGAGAGTGTCCATGAGTGTCCGCTTTTAAAAGTGACCCTATGGGTGCAGTAAACTCACCCATGATGAGTGCCCCAACTTCAGAAAGTCAGGAAAAACATTCACAAGTTACTCTCCAAGGTGTTCGAGACACCGTCAAAATTAAAGCTAAATTTGATCATCTTTCCTTATCTTTTCAGTTGTGGGGGGTAATGATTTTTGGAGAAATTTCCATCCAAATTATGATCACCTCTTAAAAAAAAATGTCCTGAAGCCCATCGCCATTTTGAAAAACGGTGCCTACACTCCATTAAAAAATAGAGCGCTTCGGGTTTCCAATTTCATCCAAATTGCACAGAAATACAAGCTCACGTTCCTGTGCACGGCTTCCACCCTTATCGTTTACGAACCCTCAATGCATGGCCCACAATATGCTCAAGTACTAAGGAATTTGAGGGCATGCAAATCGTGATTTGGCCGGCGTATGCAATTTCGGACCGCTTTACTGGTCTGTACCCTTTAAACAGCTGCAGCTTTATAACAAGGTCATCATAAGTTACCCACTATACCATCCCCACTTCCTTTACAAGATTCCGTGAAGCTCATCAGCCCATCCCTGCCCAGCGCCCTTTGGCCTGGTTACAAGGAGGGGTAGGGGGCCGGGGAGGGGGTACCGGGTACGAGCGAAGCGCTATACATAAAATAAAGATGGGCAGGCATCAGGCGCGGTTCTACGGGGGGGCTAGGGGGGGGGGCTGTAGCCCCCCAAATTTTTTGTCTAGCCCCCCCAAAAAAAATTCCGTAAAAAAAATTGCCTTAGCAAAAAGAAGGATTGTGATGTACATGCAAAAAATTAAAGCTTATTTGATCATCTTTCCTTTTCTTTTCAGTTTTTGGGGGTAAGTAGATGATTTGGGGAGAAATTTCCATCCGAATTATGATCACCCCTTAAAAAATAGTCCCGAAGCCCATCGCCATTTTGAAAAACGGTGCCTACACTCCATTAAAAAATCCAAATTGCACAGAAATACAAGCTCACGTTCCTGTGCACGGCTTCCACCCTTATCGTTTACGAACCCACAAGTGCATGGCCCACAATATGCTCATTACAAGTACTGGAATTTGAGGGCATGCAAATCGTGATTTGGCGGGCGTATGCAATTTCGGACCGCCTTACTGGTCTGCGCCCTTTAAACTATGGCGTGTCAAACGTTGCAATATTCAATATTTTGCAATATATATTTTGGCTGTTCAATAGGCCTATGTGTTTGTTATCTTTTACATTTATTTGCGATGTTCAATATAAGTGTGCGATGTTTTTCATTATTTGCGCGATGTTTTTCATTATTTGCGCGATGTTTAATATATTTGTGCGATGTTTTACAATATATGTGCGATGTTCAATATATGTGTGCGATGTTTTACATTTATATGCGATTTTCAATTTATATGTGCGATGTTTTTGGCGATATATATGTGCGATGTTTGCAATATTATGTTTGATTTTTTGCATTAAATGTGCGATGTTTTTCGATGAAATTGTGTGTGTTGTTCTACAATATATTTGCGATATTCTCAAATTTGTGAGCAATGTTTTACACATATGTTTGACATTTCGAGCTATTTGTATTCGATGTTTCATCGGTATGTTTGCATTCGATCTTTTGCAATATGCATTTGATATTTCCCTTTTCATTCGATGTTTCTTTAAGAGTCAAAGTCTGGTTACTAGACCGCGAAAGTCTGACTATTTTGCCTAAAGTCAGTGTATGAGACGTCAGGGGATCGCGTAAAGTGATTAGAGCCAGACCTAAACGGTAAAAACCGGAATTGTGGGTAATTCTTTAAGCATACGCAATGCGTTCATCATTGTTTGGGCAGTACCCCCAGCTGTGCCTGTACTACCCATAGTGTTATGTGCATCATCTATGCATTGAGGAGTGCATGACACATGGTCTGAGCTCCAAGGCCGATGTGCACCTGTCCCGTTTAATGATCCAGTTACCTGATAATTTGTTAGCATAAGCTGATGTAAAATTGGGCAAAATTAGATGTTTATGAAAAAAAAATCAAATTGTAAGGGGTTAACCTTGCATTTTTTTTAGCAAAATCGGGGAAAATCAGATGTTTCTGGAAAATTGCAGATTGTATGGGGTTAGATGTTTATGAAACATTTCAAATTGTAAGGGGTGAACATTGCATATTTTAGCGAAATTGGGCAAAATCAGATGTTTCCGAAAAATTTCAGATGTAAGGGATTAAGGCCAAAAAAAAAAGTCTCCGGTTTCTGGTATGCGCGCGCGTCGCCGTAGCCATGCGCGTCGGCAAAATGAAAAAGTTTTTATTTTCAATAAACGATGATGTCTCAAAACCGCCAAACTCACTGGTTTGACTGGAATCCTGCTGCTGCAAAATTTTAACGTGTTTTTAGATGGGGTTATGATCGAGAATAAGCCTTATGTGGCCTCTCTGGTCTCCCATAATATTTGCACTAAGTTTAGTCGGGCACCATTTGCAGTCATCAGCCGACATTTGAAGCAAAAAAAAACAGGTAAAAAAAAAAGCCGCGTCGCCGCACCACTTTTTGGGCAAGCTCCATACCAGAAACCGGAGATTTTTTTTTTTGGCCTAACCTTGCTTTTTTAGTGAAATTTTGCAAAGTTAGATGTTACGAAAAATTTCAAATTGAAAGGGGTTAACCTCGCAATTTTTTAAAGCGAAAATCGGAAAAAAATCAAATGTTTCTGGAAAATTGCAGATTGTAAGGGGTTAACCTTGCTTTTTGAATAAGATTGGGGAAAAATAGATGTTCATGAAAAAAAATCAAATTGTAAGGGGTTAACCTTGCATTTTTTTAAGCAAAATAGGACACAATCAGATGATTCTGGAAAATTGCAGAATGTTAGGGCGTAACCTTGTATTTCTAGCAAAATTGGGCAAAAAGAAATGTTTATGAAAATTTTTAAATTGTATACCTTGTATATTTAGTAAAATTTAGCAAAATCAGATTTGTATGAAAAATCTAAAATGGTAAGGGGTTAAGTTTTGCTTTTTTAGCAAAATTTGGAACATATTTTACTAAAATTGGGCAAAATCAGATGCTTCTAAAAAATCCAGATGTAAAGTTTCCGCAAAAACAGCTGTTGAAAAAGAGCCCAATGTTGAACTTTACTGAGTCTGAGGTCTATCGAGGGGACGATCCTTATTTCAACTCCCGGAGATTCGCTGACAGTCTCTATTTTTCTTTTTAACAAAGTCGAAATAGCTGAAGAGGGAGGTGAGAATCTATATGTGCCCACATACAAAGAGTAGAAACCTACGCGTTTGCCTTTTGAAAATACACAATTGCGGTGTTCATTGTTGCGTAATGATCCACCTAGCACACGACTGTTTTGCACATTAGGCTGTGTTATGCAGCTTCCTAACAAACCAAACACACTGGGCTCATTATATCGACTTCTTTTTACCCATTGAGGTACAGCAAATGGACCCAGTAATCTTCCTGGCGCGTTTGCTCACCTATAAAGACAACTTTTCTCAATTGAAGGAAAATTCTAAGGTAACGAAATGGCCGAGTGGTTACGATTCGTCGTCCACGGTTAGCGGGGTCCCGGGTTCGAATCCCGCTGGTGTCTTTTTGGTTTTTAACGTATGAGTTCAATTATTCACTATAAGAGATTTAATTTCCCGTCGTAAAGTACCAACAGTACCTTAGCTTAATCGGTAAGCACTGCTGCTGGTACTGTCCGCGAGTTCCAGGTTGGCGCCTTCGTACAGGTTCAGGGCATGTGGTCCACTCGGAGGATCAGGGCTTAGGGGCCGCCCTGTTCCTCCCTTAGCTCTTTGCTTTTACATGGTGCCTGGCCCTCCGGGGTTATATGGATGGATAGGGAAGGAAGTGTGTATTGGTCGGGGACGCCGAGACCCCGGAAGAGAACTAAGGGATCGGCTGGGGCATTGTTATGGCTCAGACCGATCCCTGAAAGCTTGACTAGCACATAACTTTTTGAATTTTTTATCCTCTATCTTTTATACTTTGGTTTAGTTTGATATCTACAGCTGCTCAGCAGGTCTACGGGTAGTATTAAAGTTGAAACAAAGGTGTATGTCATAAATCAATGAATATTTCATAATTGACTATAATCAAAACGGAGTTTCGTTTGATCAATTTGACTATCATTATATAATGACGCGATTGCCAATTGACGTAAGAAAAGCCATAAATTATACCGGGAAAGAATAAAGATGTACATTGTAATATGAATATATTTATACATCTTTCAAATAATGTGTCTTTAATTTGGAGCATTCCAAACGATACAGTAATTCGCCATAGTAATAGAATGGTATATGATAGCAAGATCAATACGTCTCTTTTAAATTAAAAAAAAAAAATTTAGGCGCCTATGTGTGAAATCTTCTTTGATTGACTATGAACATTCCATACGAATGAGTTAATTCGCAAAATATAGCAACAACAAAAGAGAAAAGAAAAAGAGAAAATTCCATTACCCTAAAAACTGGAAAAATAATTTGTTTTAAAAAAAGTCAAATGGGACATTTCATGTATTGATTTAACAGTTTGCAGTTAACCTTACATTTTAGCAAAATTGGGAAAAATCAGATGTTTCTTGAAAATTGCAGCTTGTAAGGGGCTAACCTTGCATTTTAAGTAAAATTTAGATGTTTATGAAACATTTCAAATTATAAGGGGTGAACCTTGCATTTTTTAGCGAAATTGGGAAAAATCAGATCTTTCTGGAAAATTTCAGATTGTAAGGGGTTAACCTTGCTTTTGTAGTAAAATTTGGCAAAATAATATGTGTATGGAAAATTTCAAAGTGTAAGGGGTTAACCTTTCTTTTTTAGTAAAATTGGGAAAATTTAAATGTTTACGAAAAATTTCAAATTGTCAGTGGTTAAACCTTGCATTTTTTAGCAAAATAGGGCAAAATCAGGTGTTTATGGAAAATTTCAGGGTTTACTTTGCATTTTTAGAAAAATTGGGCAAAATCAGATTTGTATGAAAAATCAAATATTGTAAGGGGTTAACCTTGCCAAATTAGGGCAAAAACAGATGTTTCTGGAAAATTGCAGATTGAGGGGTTAACCTTGCTTTTTTAAGCGAAATTGGGAAAAATCAGATGTTTCTTAAAAATTGAAGATTGTAAGGGGTTAACTTGGCATTTTTAGCAGAACTGGGCAATATCAGATTTATATGAAAAATCTCAAATTGTAAGGGGTGAACCTTGTATTTTTAGCGAAATTGGGCAAAATCAGATCTTTCTGTAATATTTCAGATGGTAAGGGGTTAACTTTGCATTTTTAGCAAAATTGGGAAAAATCAGATTTGTATGAAAAATCCAAAATTGTAAGAGGTTAACCTTTGCCCAATTAGGGCAAAATCAGATGTTTCTGGAAAATTGCAGATTGAAAGGGGTTAACCTTGCATTTTTAGCAAAACTGGGCAATATCAGATTTTTATGAAAAATCTCAAATTGTAAGTGTGAACCTTGCATTTTTAGCAAAATTGGGCAAAATCAGATGTTTCTGAAAAATTTCAGATGTAAGGGGGTTAACCTTGCATTTTTTTAGCAATATACGACAAAACCAGGTGTTTTTGAAAAATTTCAGATTGTAAAGGGTTCACCTTGCATTTTTAGCAAAATTGGGAAAAATCAGATTTGTATGAAAAATCTCAAATTGTAGGGTTTTAACCTTTGCCAAATTAGGGCAAAATCAGATGTTTCTTGAAAATTGCAGATTGAAAGGGGTTAACCTTGCATTTTAAACAAAATTGGGCAAAATCAGATGTTTCTGAAAAAAATTCCGATGTAAGGAATTAACCTTACCTTTTTTTTAAGTGAAATTTGGTAAAAATTAGATGTTTATGGAAAATTTCAAATTGTAAGGGGTTCAGATTGCATTTTTTTTAGCAAAATAGGGCAAAATCAGATGTTTATGGAAAATTTCAAATTGTAAGGTGTTAACCTTGCTTTTTTAGTAAAATTGGGAAAATTTAAATGTTTATGAAAATGTTTCAAATTGTCAGTGGTTAACCTTGCAATTTTATTAAAATAGGGCAAAATCAGGTGTTTATGGAAAATTTCAGATTGTAAGGGGTAAACTTTGCAGTTTTAGCAAAATTGGGCAAAATCAGATTTGTATGAAAAATCAAAAATTGTAAGGGGTTAACCTTGCAAAATTAGGGCAAAAACAGATGTTTCTGGAAAATCGCAGATTGAAAGGGGTTAACCTTGCTTTTTTAAGCGAAATGGGGAAAAATCAGATGTTTCTTAAAAATTGAAGATTGTAAGGGGTAACTTGGCATTTTTAGCAGAACTGGGCAAAATCAGATTTGTATGAAAAATCAAATATTGTAAGGGATTAACCTTGCCAAATTAGGGCAAAAACAGATGTTTCTGGAAAATTGCAGATTGAAAGGGGTTAACCTTGCTTTTTAAGCGAAATTGGGAAAAATCAGATGTTTCTTAAAAATTGAAGATTGTAAGGGGTTAACTTGGCATTTTTAGCAGAACTGGGCAATATCAGATTTATATGAAAAATCTCAAATTGTAAGGGGTGAACCTTGTATTTTTAATAAAATTGGGAAAATTTAAATGTTTATGAAAAATTTCAAATTGTCAGTGGTTAACCTTGCATTTTTAGCAAAATAGGGCAAAATCAGGTGTTTATGGAAAATTTCAGATTGTAAGGGGTTAACTTTGCAGTTTTAGAAAAATTGGGCAAAATAAATTCGTATGAAAAATCAAAAATTGTAAGGGGTTAACCTTGCCAAATTAGGGCAAAATCAGATGTTTCTGGAAAATTACAGATTGAAAGGGGTTAACCTTGCTTTTTTAAGCGAAATTGGGAAAAATCAGATGTTTCTTAAAAATTGAAGATTGTAAGGGGTTAACTTGGCATTTTTAGCAGAACTGGGCAATATCAGATTTATATGAAAAATCTCAAATTGTAAGGGGTGAACCTTGTATTTTTAGCGGAAACTTTACATCTGGATTTATAGAAGCATCGGATTCTGCCCAATTTTAGTAAAATATACAAGGTACACCTCTTACAGTTTAAAATGTTTCATAAACATTTCTTTTTGCCCAATTTTGCTAGAAATACAAGGTTAAGCCCTAACAATCTGCAATTTTCCAGAATCATCTGATTGTGTACTATTTTGTTAAAAAAATGCAAGGTTGACCCCTTACAATTTGAATTTTTTTCATGAACATCTAATTTTTTCCAATCTTATTCAAAAAGCAAGGTTAACCCCTTACAATCTGCAATTTTCCAAAAACATCAGATTTTTTTCCCAATTTCGCTTAAAAAATGCAAGGTTAACCCTTTATAATTTGAGATTTTTCATAAACATCTCACTTTGCCAAATTTCACTAAAAAGGCAAGTATAATCACTAACATCTGAAATTTTCCAGAAACATCTGATTTTGCCCAATTTTGCTAAAATGCAAGGTTCACCCCTTATAATTTGCCCAATTTTAGTAAAATATGCCCCAAATTTTGCTAAAAAAGCAAGGTTAACCCCTTACCATTTTAGATTGTTCATACAAATCTGATTTTGCCAAATTTTACTAAATATACAAGGTACACCTCTTACAGTTTAAAATGTTTCATAAACATTTCTTTTTGCCCAATTTTGCTAGAAATACAAGGTTAAGCCCTAACAATCTGCAATTTTCCAGAATCATCTGATTGTGTACTATTTTGCTAAAAAAATGCAAGGTTGACCCCTTACAATTTGAATTTTTTTCATGAACATCTAATTTTTTCCAATCTTATTCAAAAAGCAAGGTTAACCCCTTACAATCTGCAATTTTCCAAAAACATCAGATTTTTTTCCCAATTTCGCTTAAAAAATGCAAGGTTAACCCTTTATAATTTGAGATTTTTCATAAACATCTAACTTTGCCAAATTTCACTAAAAAGGCAAGTATAATCACTAACATCTGAAATTTTCCAGAAACATCTGATTTTGCCCAATTTTGCTAAAATGCAAGGTTCACCCCTTATAATTTGAGATTTTTCATAAAAATCTCATTTTGCCCAATTTTGATTAAAATGCAAGGTTAACCCCTTTCAATCTGCAATTTTCCAGAAACATCTGATTTTGTCCTAATTTGGCAAAGGTAAACCCCTTACAATTTTTTGATTTTTCATACAAATCTGATTTTTCCCGATTTTGCTAAAAATGCAGGGTGAACCCTTTACAATCTGAAATTTTTCATGAACACCTGGTTTTGCCGTATTTTGCTAAAAAATGCAAGGTTAACCGCTAACAATTTCAAATTTTTCATGCACATTAAAATTTGCCCAATTTTACTAAAAAAGCAAGGTTAACCCCCTTACATCTGAATTTTTTTCAGAAACATCTGATTTTGCCCAATTTTGCTAAAAATGCAAGGTTCACCCCTTACAATTTGAGATTTTTCATAAAAATCTGATATTGCCCAGTTTTGCTAAAAATGCAAGGTTAACCCCTTTCAATCTGCAACTTTCCAGAAACATCTGAATTTGCTCTAATTGGGCAAAGGTTTACCTCTTACAATTTTGGATTTTTCATACCAATCTGATTTTGCCCAATTTTGCTAAAAATGCAAAGTTAACCCCTTACCATCTGAAATTTTCCATAAGCACCTGATTTTGCCCTATTTTGCTAAAAATGCAAGGTTAACCACTGACAATTTGAAATTTTTCATAAATATTTAAATTTTCCCAATTTTACTAAAAAAGAAAGGTTAACCCCTTCCAATTTGAAATTTTTCATACACATCTTGTTTTGCCAAATTTTACTACAAAAGCAAGGTTAACCCCTTACAATCTGAAATTTTCCAGAAAGATCTGATTTTGCCCAATTTCGCTAAAAAAATGCAAGGTTCACCCCTTACTATTTGAAATGTTTCATAAACAGAATATTTCACACATAGGGGCCTAAATTATATATTTTTAAATTTAATAGAGACGCATTGATCATGTTATCATATATCATTCTAATACCATTGCGAATTTTTGTATTGTTTGGAATGCTCACAATTAAAGACACGTTATTTCAAATAAGATGTATAAATAATATTAATATTACAATGTACATCTTTATTCTTTTTTCCCCCGGTATAATTTATGGCGTTTCTTACGTCAATTGGCAATCGAGTCATTATATAATGATAGTCAAATTGATCGAACGAAACTCCGTTTTGATTATAGTCAATTATGAAATATTCATTGATTTATGACATACACCTTTGTTTCAATGTTGATACTACCCGTAGACCTGCCGAGCAGCTGTAGATATCAAACTAAACCAAAGTATAAAAGATAGAGGGTAAAAAAAATCAAAAAGTTATGTGCTAGTCAAGCTTTCAGGGATCGGTCTGAGCCATAACAATGCCCCAGCCGATCCCTTAGTTCTCTTCCGGGGTCTCGGCGTCCCCGACCAATACACACTTCCTTCCCTATCCATCCATATAACCCCGGAGGGCCAGGCACCATGTAAAAGCAAAGAGCTAAGGGAGGAACAGGGCGGCCCCTAAGCCCTGATCCTCCGAGTGGACCACATGCCCTGAACCTGTACGAAGGCGCCAACCTGGAACTCGCGGACAGTACCAGCAGCAGTGCTTACCGATTAAGCTAAGGTACTGTTGGTACTTTACGACGGGAAATTAAATCTCTTATAGTGAATAATTGAACTCATACGTTAAAAACCAAAAAGACACCAGCGGGATTCGAACCCGGGACCCCGCTAACCGTGGACGACGAATCGTAACCACTCGGCCATTTCGTTACCTTAGAATTTTCCTTCAACTGAGAAAAGTTGTCTTTATAGGTGATCAAACGCGCCAGGAAGATTACTGGGTCCATTTTTTTTTACCTTAATGGGTAAAACAAGTCGATATAATGAGCCCAGTGTGTTTGGTTTGTTAGGAAGCTGCATAACACAGCCTAATGTGCAAAATAGTCGTGTGCTAGGCGGATCATTACGCAACAATGAACACCGCAATTGTGTATTTTCAAAAGGCAGACGCGTAGATTTCTACTCTTTGTATCTGGGCACATGTAGATTCTCACCTCCCTCTTCAGCTATTTCGACTTTGTTAAAAAGAAAAATAGAGACTGTCAGCGAATCTCCGGGAGTTGATATAAGCATCGTCCCCTCGATAGACCTCAGACTCAGTAAAGTTCAACATTGGGCTCTTTTTCAACAGCTGTTTTTGCGGAAACTTTACATCTGGATTTTTTAGAAGCATCTGATTTTGCCCAATTTTAGTAAAATATGCTCCAAATTTTGCTAAAAAAGCAAGGTTAACCCCTTACCATCTTAGATTTTTCATACAAATCTGATTTTGCCAAATTTTACTAAATATACAAGGTATACAATTTAAAATTTTTCATAAACATTTATTTTTGCCCAATTTTGCTAGAAATACAAGGTTAAGCCCTAACAATCTGCAATTTTCCAGAATCATCTGATTGTGTCCTATTTACCAAAAAAAAATGCAAGGTTAACCCCTTACAATTTGAATTTTTTTCATGAACATCTAATTTTTCCCAATCTTATTCAAAAAGCAAGGTTAACCCCTTACAATCCGCAATTTTCCAGAAACATTTGATTTTTTTTCGATTTTCGCTTAAAAAAAATGCGAGGTTAACCCCTTTCAATTTGAAATTTTTAGTAACATCTAACTTTGCAAAATTTCACTAAAACAGCAAGGTTAGGCCCAAAAAAAAAGTCTCCGGTTTCTGGTATGGAGCTTGCCCAAAAGGTGGTGCGGCGACGCGGCTTGGTTTTTTTTTTTTACCTGTTTTTTTTTGGCTTCAAATGTCGGCTGATGACTGCAAATGGTGCCCGACTAAACTTAGTGCAAATATTATGGGAGACCAGAGAGGCCACATAAGGCTTATTCTCGATCATAGCCCCATCTAAAAACACGTTAAAATTTTGCAGCAGCAGGATTCCAGTCAAACCAGTGAGTTTGGCGGTTTTGAGACATCATCGTTTATTGAAAATAAAAACTTTTTCATTTTGCCGACGCGCATGGCTACGGTGACGCGCGCGCATACCAGAAACCGGAGACTTTTTTTTTGGCCTTAATCCCTTACATCTGAAATTTTTCGGAAACATTTGATTTTGCCCAATTTCGCTAAAATATGCAATGTTCACCCCTTACAATTTGAAATGTTTCATAAACATCTAACCCCATACAATCTGCAATTTTCCAGAAACATCTGATTTTCCCCGATTTTGCTAAAAAAAAAATGCAAGGTTAACCCCTTACAATTTGAATTTTTTTCTCATAAACATCTAATTTTGCCCAATTTTACATCAGCTTATGCTAACAAATTATCAGGTAACTGGATCATTAAACGGGACAGGTGCACATCGGCCTTGGAGCTCAGACCATGTGTCATGCACTCCTCAATGCATAGATGATGCACATAACACTATGGGTAGTACAGGCACAGCTGGGGGTACTGCCCAAACAATGATGAACGCATTGCGTATGCTTAAAGAATTACCCACAATTCCGGTTTTTACCGTTTAGGTCTGGCTCTAATCACTTTACGCGATCCCCTGACGTCTCATACACTGACTTTAGGCAAAATAGTCAGACTTTCGCGGTCTAGTAACCAGACTTTGACTCTTAAAGAAACATCGAATGAAAAGGGAAATATCAAATGCATATTGCAAAAGATCGAATGCAAAAAAAATCGGTATGTTAAACATACCGATGGAACATCGAATACAAATAGCTCGAAATGTCAAACATAATTATGTGTAAAACATTGCTCACAAATTTGAGAATATCGCAAATATTATATTGTAGAACAACACACACAATTGTATCGAAAAACATCGCACATTTAATGCAAAAAATCGAACATAATATTGAAAACATCGCACATATATATCGTCAAAAACATCGCACATATAAATTGAAAATCGCATATAAATGTAAAACATCGCACACATATATTGAACATCGCACATATATTGTAAAACATCGCACAAATATATTAAACATCGCGCAAATAATGAAAGGCCTCCGAGACGATGTTTGCTCATGAAAGGATCCGAGACCGCGGGCTCCCGCGGCGCCAAAATCGCTCCACGTCCGTGGAAAAATGCGGAGGGTGTCTTCCGCCGGGTCGGACACTTCGGTCGTCCTGATTTTCCCGTACGGACCGGCGATCCGTTTCGTCGATTTTTCGTGAGGAATTTTTTCGCAGGAATTTGCCGTCGTGTGCGCTTTCACGTTGACTGCCTGGCCGCCCCCTGTGCTGGCTTTTCTGCGTGTCTAGACTGTGCGAGGTCAGCGAGGTCAACGTAGGGGTTTCGTTTACGTGTTCTACTCGGCCGTACTGCAAAAGCGTTCACCAAACGTTAGTATGGGGTGACCTTGGCAAAATATTTTTTCTCCATGGTGCGTGGCCACCAAGTGTTCCAATCTTTCCTGTGTTTTGCTTGCCGCCCCTGCGCCGAGTGCAACGAATACTCAGAAGGACTACACATTAGTATGCCTTGCGCGGTCTGACCAATCGAAAGTCTACACTGCGTGGTACTTCCCGGCTATGCGTAAAACCGTCGATGGCAACGCGTACTGCAGCCTGCTCCACACCCTGGAAACGAGGTTGGGTCTACGGTTCTCGGTATTGCACAAGCATGTGACGTCGCGTGATAGAGTGCCGTTGCTTCCATAATGTGTTTACAGCTCCATGCTTCCACCACCAAGGCTGAGCGTTGTGAGTTCGCTGCCCGCCACGTATAATATTCAGTGTCGCGTTATAATTTTGGGGGCCTGTTTGGGATCATCGAAGGATCGATGCATTGCTTCAAATGTCGCGATCTTAAACGCAGTCACGAAAAACAATCGACGAAAAAGTGTCCAACCCGGCGGAAGACACCCTCCACATTTTTCCACGGACTTGGAGCCATTTTGGCGTCGCGGGAGACCGCGGTCTCGGATCCTTTCAGGAGCAAACATTTCTCGGAGGCCGAGTAAAACTTGCTGTTATATAGATGGTTGAACCAAGTTCAATAACAGTTGTATCGACTTTTTCCTCGCAGACAGTCTCGCAAATTGTAAGAAGTTCAAGTTTCCGTTTGTTGAAGAGTCCAATACTGAAACTTAATTATGACCTTATAATTCCTCCATGATTCAGACTGTTTGTAATTTTATGGTAACACTCAACATTTTCATTTCAAACGACACCACGTTTTATTACATTATTCGGGGAAGAAAAAGTGGCCCACTTTTTCTTCCCCGAATAAAAATTGTAGCCTACAATAATGATTCAATTGCTCAGAATACATGTAGCTGATTAAATTACTCCAAACTCGAAACTTTAAAAGATGATCTTTTGCTCAAATTGGTTTTAGTGGTCAGAAATTGCCTCAGATCCCACCACAGAAATTGATTTTTATAACTGCATGTCTCCTCAACTACATCCCTCATTTACATTTAATACCACATTTTGCTGTTATATAGATGATTGAACCAACTTGAATAAAAGTTGAATGCGACTTTTTCCTTGCAAACGGTCTAGCAAATTGTAAGAAGTTCAAGTTTACGTTTGTTGAAGAGTCCAATACTGAAACTTAATTATGACCTTCCTCCATGATTCAGACCGTTTGTAATTGTATGGTAACACTCACGTTTTATTGCATTATGATTTATTGTCAAAACTGTACAATCAGCCTTCGCCTGTGTACTACGGTAACATTTTCATTACGTTTTCCCACAAATGCAACTGCCTCACAAAATGCCATTTTAACACACAAACGGGAACATTTACAGACAGTTGCCATGGTGAACAATTATCATGTGCGTAAGTCGACGGGGGACAGGGGGACCCCCCCCCCTCCATTTTAAAGCAGGGGACATTGTTTGGTCCCCCCCACACTTTTTCTTCCCCGAATAAAAATTGTAGCCTACTATAATGATTCTATTGCTCAGAATACACGTACCTGATTCAATTACTCCAAACTCAAAACTTTTAAAGATGATCTTTTCCTGAAATTGGTTTTAGTGGTCAGAAATTGCCTCAGATCACACCACAGAAATTGCTTTTATACAACTGCATGTCTCCCCAACTATATCCCCCATTTACATTTTAACTCCCCACATTTTCATCCCCAACACAATACGCCCTACCCGATCTATGATCGGGTAAATCAGCTTGTCGCAAATAAATGTAAAAGATAACAAACACATATTGAACATCCAACATATTGCAAAATATTGAATATTGCAACGTTTGACACGCCATATTAAACAGCTGCAGCTTTATAACAAGGTCATCATAAGTTACCCACTATACCATCCCCACTTCCATCACAAGATTCCGTGAAGCTCATCAGCCCATCCCTGCCCAGCGCCCTTGGGCCTGCTTGCAAGGAGGGGTGGGGGGAGGGCGAAGCGCTATACATAAAATAAAGATGGGCATGTATCATAAACAGCGCCCCTATAGTGTATTGGGATGTCCTGGTTAATTTTGGTTTCGTCTACGTTTTTATGGTTTTTGTTTAATTAAGGATGAGAACGTACTAATGACATTAATTTCTCAGCGACGATCAACGTTGATTGCCGCTGGTGGTTCGCGGGCGGTTTTGGAGCTGCAGACCGCCGGTGGTATACCGCTGACTGCCGCTGACAGTCCGCTGACGATTTTGGAGCGGTAGACCGCCGGTGGCATGCCACTGATTGCCGCCGGTGGTCCACCGGCGGTTTTGGAGCGGTGGTGGCGGACCGCTGATGATGGTTTGGGTCGGCGTGCGGCCCATGCGGACAAGCCGCTCCCCAGCCACCGGTGGTCCGAGGTTGGCTTGCTTGCGGACTGGGACTCCCCACGTGCACGGTTTCACCACAGTGGCCGTGGATTGAGGTTTCTTTTAAAAAGTACAGATGTCGAAGAAATCAAGAGAAAATTCCTTTCAGAAATCGATCCTCATTTATTAAAAACAGGGTGTGCAGATAGCAGTTGTTTTCTGAATAGCCATGGATTAATTCCTTCCTCCATGGAATAGCTAATAAAACCCGCAGGGGCGACGGAGGCATGCCGCGCCTCGCTCGCGCGCCCTGGCCCTCCCCCTATGACGAACAGCTCAGGCAAGATAGAGGGCGCATACACAAAATGAGCAACGAATAGTCTGGTTTCGCTGTTAACCAGAATAGGAACAGCGCGCCAATTATGCGGGGCGGGAACAAGGTCATATAATTTCCTCACATGGCTGTGTAAAGGTTTTCGAGCAGCTGTGAGTTGTGTTACTAAATTTTGCGAAAGAATTCGCCCCAAAATGTCGGCACATTTCGTCGCTCCTGTCATCCAGGAGAATCCTACTGGTTGGGGGCCGTGTGCGGTACCGGAGAAGTTCAAAGATATTCCGTATCAGCCGTTTTCAAAAGGAGATCGACTTGGCAAGGTACAGTAAGCGTCCGGCTTTGGTCGCCGAGCCTTTGCCTTTGTCACTTCGCCCCAATACCATTTTGCCCCATGCTGAATTACACGTAATGTGCTCTGTCATTGAAAAAACTAAATACACTTTTCTTTAAAGGTGTCTGACTGGACTGGTGCGACATACCAAGACAAGAGATACTTAGGTAAGATGAGTTCAGATTAGCTTGAGTAACTCCGAAATTCGAGTAACTCCAGCTGACATGCATGACATGCTCATATTCATTCACATGTCATGTATGTATGATGTAACACTGGAGGCAAAACCTGTTCATTAGAATGTGGTAGCAAGAGACCCTAAAAAAATGGCCTCTCAAAAATTGTTCATTTTCACCTCTAATATCCCACCCCAGAGTTCATTTACATAACTCATACATTCAGCAGTCATTTACGAAGCCTAATGTCATGATCGACTTGAAACAGACCAAAAAAAAGTGAAAAATCTTGACGATTTCGGTGGCTTGTCCGTAAAAATACGCCAGTTCCAACGGCTGTCTTCCATTTTGTTTTCCTAATTATGTAAATGTATGCATCACGTGATGACATCAAAAAAAATCTGCGCGCGCGATGTATACGGGTACCACACCGCTTTCAGGCGCCGCAAGTGAGTTCAATTTTCGTCTGGTGCGTTGTCGCAGAAAGCAAGACAACGAGAATGCTCTCCACAGCAACGCACCAGACGAAAATTAAACTCACTTGCGGCGCCTGAAAGCGGTTTGGTACCGACATACATCGCGGGCGCAGAATTTTTTTTGATGTCATCACGTGATGCATACATTTACATAATTAGGAAAACAAAATGGAAGACAGCCGTTGGAACTGGCGTATTTTTACGGACAAGCCATTGAAATCGACAACATTTTTCACTTTTTTTGGTCTGTTTCAAGTCGATCATGACATTAGGCTTCGTAAATGACTGCTGAATGTATGAGGTATGTAAATGAACTCTGGGGTGGGATATTAGGGGTGAAAATGAACAATTTTTGAGAGGCCATTTTTTTAGGGTCTCTTGCTATCACATTCTAACGAACAGGTTTTGCCTCCAGCGTTACATGTGAATGAATATGGAGCATGTCAGCTGGAGTTACTCAAGCTAAGTTCAGATATGATTATGAATGAAATAAGGTCAAGGTGTTTCACAATCACAGCGTCGGTATGTGCCATCATGGTCGTCTTGCCCATGGCCCCTTGTAGTGATTTTACACCCTTTGCTGTGTACGCATGCTACTCCTAGAACTATGAGGCTCCACGTAGTGGCGCGCTCCGAGCGAATCGAAAAATCATCGCTGGATGGATGGATCATATGCGTGCATGTTTCAAGTGTCAGGTTGGCTCAGTGCGGAAAGGGCATATTTTTCATCATTTTAGCCAAAAAAAACAACAGAATCCAGCGATGTTTGTTCTGCAAATATTACGTGAGTATGTCATGAGGTGTAGTACGGGGTTTGGGGGCAAACTGTGCAGCGGTTCTGTGGGAAATGTCTGCATTTTGATGGACGTTTTTGTACTTAATTAGTGTTTTGTGCTGAAAACAATTTTGCGGGGTTCTTCATCTATGAGGTTCCACTACGTGGAGCCTCATAGTTCTAGGAGTACACGCATGCATCGTTGTCAATGGAAAACTTCGACGCTTCCAAAAGTCATCATGCGGTTTTTCCAAAATGCGCCCGCGTCTTGCAATGTGTTTTTTGTGCCCCGTCAGGCCCGTGAGCAAGATGGCGCATTATTACCGTGAAACACCTTATTGATTATTTTTGGTCCTGTTGAAGCCACAATCTTCTAAAACACCAGCAGCCTATTCAAGCAATTGCGTTGGACTTGCGCCACAATTTATTGCGCAACATTTAACGCTGCGCAACATTTCAGTCAGGCCTTGTGGAAAAGCCCCATAGAAAAGCGCACACGTAAGCAATGTGTGACGTCTTCAGTACAGAGGCTTATTGAGAAGCATTTGAGAGGGTTTCAAGTTGGCTTTCATACCAGCACCCGATTTCATCAAACCCTTCGTAACTTACGATGCATCGCAGAGATGCGACGCGTCGTATCTCTACGATGCGTCGCAGCTGCGATGCGTCCTGCGATCCGTTTCACAAAACACGTCGTACGTGCGACGCGTCGTAGGTGTATTTATAGCACAACTCGGTGACTGTTTTATGTCTTTAGTCAGCGTACAGTAAATAGTCGTCTGATATTCAACAAAGAGTCGTCGGATCTCAGCTCGAAATTTGTTAAAACGTAAAACAAAATGGCGGCCATGCAATGCAATTTTGAAGGAAAAAAAAATCTCTCATTGGACTGTATAGCTACTTTGAAATTTCAATTCTAATATTCCGGTCTAATTCATAATTATTCAATGAATTTTCTATTAACAACTTTTCACACATTGCCTCGGTAATATAATCTTGTTAATGTAATGTTTATGGCATAAAACTGGCTTAGAAATTACTCTTCTTATTTTGCGACGACCACAAGACACGTCTTAACTTGGGACTTGTTTAAAGCCGTTGTCAAGGAACTTACGATGCGTTCAACACATCGCAACTTTCGTGAAATGGAAGATACGACGCGTCGCGAGTTGCGACGTGTTACACGTCGTAACTCGAGTTGCGACGTGTTACACGTCGTAACTCGAGTTGCGACGCGTCGCAGCGCTTCGTGAAATCGGGTGCAGGTGTCCATCGTCGATGACTGCAGCATGGCTTGTATTATTTCAATCCCATATCACAGGGAAGTACTCATCTCAGTTTGGGTCTGGTAACCAGTACACCTACTACCATGAGCAAGATGAATCCTCATTCCAGCTGGTAGATACGGCGCGGACCCAGAAACCCATCTACTTGCGCAACCGGATGCGCTTTACTCAGGTAAAACAGAATATGTGTCTGTGTGAATTATGGTATGGATTCCATGTATTCCCGTGGAAAAGGTAACTCCCTCCTCCTTCTCCCCCCCCCAAAAAAAAATATGGACACTTCTATGAATACAAAAGGTTGCCTCGGCTTTGCATCCGGTAGCCTTTAACCATAATTTCATTTGGAATTTTGATTTTGCTGTTAGGCCAAAAAAAAAAGGGCTAACTATATAAGTCGGTCCCTGGTCAGACCAAAGTGCTGGAATTTATGCGACGATGCCTTTGTCTTTTTCAAGCTTGGATTGTACAAACAAGATGGGTACCATTTTGCTTGTTGGTGCCCTCCATCATTTGCCTTGGTGCCCTCCATCATTTGCCTTGGTGCCCTTCCCCATTCCTTGGTGCTCCTTGGGTACGAACATTTGTGGCAGTCTGGCCGTGGAGGGGGCTGTTGTAGCTACCGCAAAAAAATGTGAAAACAAAAGAAAAAAAAGATTGAGGCTCAATGATCAAAATCGACGCACGCACTGACCAGAGACTATTCACGTCATTTGGCTTAAAATGCGTTTTGCAGCTCAATGGGACACATTCCAGGATGAAATGTCCGTTTAATTCAACAGTAAAGCTTTCTCTTTACTGTTGCACTCACTAAGTGACATCCTTTGTTTTGTGCATCCTTGCAGCAACGCACTATGCGACGCGATCGTGATCGGCGGGAGCAGCGTCAGCAGCAGGTCAACATGCAGACGCTGACCAAGGCCCAGAAGGAGCGACAACGACAGGTGCGCCGGCTGCAGAAGCAGTACGGTAAAGGACGCCAGAAGTGGTCGGACAAGGGCAACAACCGATTCTGGAAAGCTTCGGTGAGTGCAGACTCAGGACACTCTTTGTATGCATTTCAGTGATTTGGCTTTTAGAAAAGGGCAACTTGTCTTTTCTGTAACAGGTAAGGTTTGACACACATGTTTGCAGATTAATCCTAATCCTCATCGGGTTTTCTTGATGTACCCTGCTAAATGCAACAATGTCCAACACAATTGAAATGAGAACCCTGCTAAATGCTCCAACTGCAACGGTGGATTCCGTTGCATTGTGCAGTGAAGCCAGGATGCACCAGCCTTGACACCAAGCACTTACCCTGCTTAAATGCAACCAAATGCAACAGCAGATTCTGATGTATTGCCTCGGACCTATGAGCAGTTACCCTGCTAAATGCAACAAGATGCAACAGAGCACTGTGACTTGAGTTGGCTGCCCAATGCTACAGTATGCAACAACTTTTTACCTTTGTTGCTTGCTGTTGCATTTAGCATGGTTAGTGAACCCAGTGCATACCAGCCTTGGTAGCAAGCAGTTACATTGCTAAATGCAACAGTGGATTCTGTTGTATTGCCTTGGACCTATGAGCAGTTACCCTGCTAAATGCAACAAGATGCAACAGAGCACTGTGACTTGAGTTGGCTGCCCAATGCTACAGTATGCAACCACTTTTTACCTTTGTTGCTTTCTGTTGCATTTAGCATGGTTAGTGAACCCATTGCATACCAGCCTTGGTACCAAGCAGTGACCCTGCTAAATGCAACAGTGGATTCTGATGTATTGCCTCGGACCTATGAGCAGTTACCCTGCTAAAATGCAACAAGAAAGATGTAACGGAGCACAGTGACTTTAGTTGGCTGCTCAATGAAACAGTATGCAACAACTTTTTACCTTTGTTGCTTTCTGTTGCATTTAGCATGGTTAGTGAACCCATTGCATACCAGCCGTGGTACCAAGCAGTGACCCTGCTAAATGCAACAGTGGAGTTCGTTGTATTGCCTCGGACCTATGAGCAGTTACCCTGCTAAATGCAACAAGATGCAACAGAGCACCGTGACTTGAGTTGGCTGCTCAATGCAACATATGCAACAACTTTTTACCTTTGTTGCTTTCTGTTGCATTTAGCAGGGTTACATGTAGGGTTAACAAGACAAGGTTTGCCCAGTCGAGCTTGGCCCTGAAGTCTTAGTTAAGGCAAACTCCAGGAAAATATTGTTTCTTTTATTTTTTGGTCACTCAAATTCCTGAAACTGTACTACATATGTTCATACAAATGCTTTAGGTATCCATTTAAAAAATATTTCAACCATTTTCTTCAGTGCCCTCCAATGATGAACTATAGTTATCCCTGTCTGATTTGAACTTGAGGATATAGACTGTACTGAGCTGGGCACTGTTGCATTGACCTATGGTACATTTACATACATTTTAGGGAACTATGTGTGAAGTAAGTTTCTTTGATGGAAGATTTGATATTATTTTTCCTCAAGTCAGTCAGTCAGTCAGTCAGTCAGTCAATGGAAAGCAGGATGTTTCTTTGGCTGTTTCGGGGCAGCAAAAATGAGAAAATAGGGCATCCAAATTGCTAAGGGGAGTCAGGTTGGTGCAGAGGTTACTGTCCTCGCCTTCCACCACTGTGCCGGGTTTGATTCCTGTCCCATCACATATGGATTGGGTTTTCAGTCCCTACCTGCTAGTGCTACCGTGGGTTTTCCCCAGAATATTTTGGGGTTTTTCTCCCACTTCTAAAACTGTAGTCTCTTATTGTCTTCTCTCTGCAGATTTCTTTAGGCTTTCGAGCTACAGTGCCTAGGGCACTTTTGAGGAATCCTTGGTTTCATCACTGGAAAGAAAGAAATAATAAATACAAATAAATAATAAATAACTAAATTCAGAGATGAGACTTTTCAAATTTTAATCGGAAATCTGACTTTTTGACTTTTCCAACAAAATTTCTGAGTTTCTTACAATTTGTCCCACAAAATTGGATTTTTTAACGATTTTTCCACAATATGTCATTTTATTTAAATCATTATTTCGTAGATAATTTGGTGAAAAGTCGATGAAAACGGCACATAAAAATTATCGCGAGTGTAGTTTTATTCTCTGTCAACAGTCGTTAACCCTAACGATCTCCAACCAGCCAAACTCCAACACCAGGGTTTGTTGGAATCTGTTGGGATGTGTACTACATTATAGTAAACTTACTGTGCTTTACGTGGCATTAGGCATACCACATATAAACAGAGTCCAACTGTTAATGTGCACAGTCTACCATATGGTTTTGGGATTTGCAAGGATGAGGAAGGTTCCTAGTAAGTTACCATATGGTGTTGGAATTGTAGGAGTGAAGAAAGTTCCTAGTAAACCACTTATGGGGTTGGGGTTAAAGATATAATCCATCATTTGTAATTTGTGCATTTTGTTCGTTTGAAGCAACAAAAGTGTTCAAAATCTAATTAAGGATACTGAACAACTAACCTGATGAAGTTTCAGCTCAGCTTCAGCTGCATATTCCGAGAAAAACAGCATTCTAGGATCTCAATTTCAAATCAAACGTTGCTGAATCATGTTTTGAATTGTTTTGAATTGCAGCTACATGTATACGCGATGTCGCGCACTGGTCCGACGAATTATAGCAACTGCGCACGCCTGTGCATCGTGCCAATGCTTGCGCGCGCTGCGCCGAATAACAAAACGAACTACTAATTTAAATTTTTCTAAAATGATAGCTTGCAAGAAAGATTAATTTCACTGGGAGTTTAGTCTACTTACCAAGTATGTTTTTCAACAATAAAACGCCAGTTACTTTTTCGGATGGCTACAAAGGTACATCACAAGTCCCCTCGCAAGTCACAAGTAACAGGGGACGAACAATAAAAAAGGAACACTTTGTTTCACAGTCCATTTGAATACAGTGTGAGTCAAATAAAGCAAAACCTGAATGTCGGGCCCATTGTTTTAGTGAAGTTCTGCATGTCGCACTTTCAAAACCTAGGACATGAAAGCCCAATTCATAAGCTTTCTTGTAGTATATGAATCATTCACATCACTCGTGTACTAAGTTTTAAATTTTAAACACAACCACCGTTTTAAAGTTCTGTCCACGGATCACAAGAAGGCAAGTGTTTTTTCAGCAAAACGAAAGCAAATAACATAGCGATGTGTGTGAATTGTTTTCGTTTTGCTGAAAGAGCGCACACCTGTTTTGTGATCCGTGGACAGAACTTTAAAACGGTGGTTGTGTTGAAAATTCCGTAACTTGAAAAGTACACGAGTGATTTGAAAGATTCTTGTACTAAAAGAAAGCTTCCGAATTGGGCTTTCATATCCTACATTTTGAAAGTGCTACATGCAGAACTTCACTAAAACAATGGGCCCGACATTTGGGTTTCGTTTTTTTAAATTCACCCTGTGTGTGAAGGTTGTGACTTGATTTGAGACTTGAGGACCTGTTATAAATAAGTGAGAACTTTGGAAGACTTTCAAGGACTTGTGATAGACTTCAGAGGACTGGTGAGGACCTCAACTGCAACATTGCTTTGAGCGAAAGGGTAAACTTTTTTTTCCTCTTTTGTTCACAACCCAGGGCCCGGTGAAGACCCGGAGTGCCTCGGTGCAGGTCCGCAGCGAGTGGGAGGTCATAGAAGAGCTGGACTTTCCTCGGCTCAACAAGCTCCGCTACCCGGACGTCTCCGAGTCGGAAGACCTGTGAGTTTAGTGTATGGCTTCTGACTGGATCCACCGCTGATTTTCTTTCTTTCTTTTGTTTGTTTATCAAGGAAAACTGTAAACCAGTACATGTTCTTCGTCCTCGTCATCTTTCAGTAATAGTTCATTGAATCTGGTTGTACCTTCCAATGATGAATGAAGTTATCCCTGGCCGAGAAATCATAAAACCTGTGGATAATTAAGACGTTCTGATGATGGTACCTTCAGCCCTTATTTAGGTTCTTTTTTTGACAGTTGTTTTGTGTGTATGTGTGTCATGATCAGAGAATGCAGGTTTGAAAAGGATTCACATCTATATTATGTAATGAAACTGTAGTTTCAAAATCATATTAAGATGAACTCTAACCCCAGGCCTTTTTTGCTAGGATGCAACCTTAAAACTGCAAAATCCTCCAGCTACCACTATGTAAAAAAATTCATACAGTCTCAATCCTCCAAAGTCGTCCATTATTGAATGTGTTCAGTTGAGGGGAGCCAACTGCCTCCATCCTTCAAAATCCTCCAAATTACTTTGGAGTTGTACAGATTTTATCCAGTAGCATTGGGGATGATATCCAGTATATCAAAAGCCTACATTTATGCATGACTAAACATAAACAATGCAACGTACACAATGCATCCTCCAAAATCAACTGACTCCATTTTTCATGAGTCTCTTTTCAAGCACCCCGATCGTGGTTTGGTTTTTACGCTTGTCAGGGTAACATGTGGAGAGATGGAGTACTATGACAAGACCTTTGACCGGATCACCACCAAGTCTCAACGGAGACTAGCCAGGGTCAATCGCATCTTCCACAAGGTCACCACCACGGACGACCCAATCATCAGAAAGGTAGGCACTACAAGTACAAGTCACTCAAGTTCATGATGTAGTTTTTTGGTGACTTCATTTATTTGTCGTAATGAAACTGCACATGAATATCAACTGGAACTGTTTCTGAATAGATTTTCTAGTGTTTTGATGAAAGGAAACTCCAAGAAAACATGGTTTCTTTTAAATTTTGGTCACCAATATTCATCGAAACTGTACTACATATGTTCATACAAATGCTTACATAGGTAACCATAAAAAAACCCCTACCCATCCATTAACCCCCCCCCCCCCCCCGACCCAAAAAGGCTGGGTTATGGGTAATCCACCTGACTGAACATATTTCGGGCATACTTTGGAAAATGTGGTTCTGCACAAGTAAAAAGGTTTAAAAAGAAGTATTTCTTCAGTGCCCTCCAATGATGAACTAAAGTTATCCCTGTCTGATGTGATCATGAGGATAAACACTGTACTGAGATGGGCACTGTTCACTGTTGCACTGACGTATGGTTCATAAATTGTCGGGAACTATGTGTGAAGCAAGATTGTTTGAAGGAAGATAAGATAAGATATTTGTTAAATTACCCACATACCTGTAAATAAATTACATACACATTTTTACATACATTTTCAAGTAAAAAAATCATCAAGTGCTGTTATTTCCAACTTGACATTATTCTGAATTGGGCTATTCATTAATTGATCACTGTGTCAATTTTCCTCTGATACAGTTGGCAGGAAAAGGCAAGGTATTCGCCACCGACATCATTTTGGCCACTCTGATGTGCTGCACGCGCTCTGTCTACTCTTGGGATATTGTCGTGCAGGTAAGAAAATGGAGGAGCTCAGTTTTAGTGACCCACATTAGCTGAAGAAATTCTTACTGATTTACAGATTTAGTCACCCTTGTTAAATGAATGTTATCTAGTTTTACTTGCATTCCTGCCTTACCTGTAGTCATTACATTCCTAGAATGAGCGCACCCATATAAGAAGATTCCCAAAATACAGTGAATCACAGTTTATGCCGTCTTTCGTCGTTGCCTATAAACACATCTTGAGGCAACATAAAGTTACAAACCTTGTCTGTTAAATCTTTTTGGGAACAAATGTTGCACGCTGACGCCACTTTTTTCCAACATATATTACCTCAATGAAGGTCAGTCATTGCAAAAATGTTAAAAAGACATGAATGTCGAACTGAGAAACATTTCCAACTTTGTTAGAAAATGCACTCAACTCTCTATAGACTTTGTACACAACCAAAGCGTCTGGCTCTCGATCTCTACATTCTTTCCTCTGTTTGAAACATACCTTCCAATGATGAGCAAAGTTATCCCTGTCCTATTGTGAGCATGAGGATAGCAACTGGCTGAGAAAGGTGTCTCCAAAGTTAAACAATCCATCAGTTGCAAAATGCACCATACCAAAGTATTAAATAAAAGGCATTGCAGGAGAAACAATTGAGGCCTACTCTATCTGGCGTAAAACTTCAGCATTTACAGGTAGTAGAGGAATCGGGTACCTGTTAAAGAAACCCAACCCCAAAATTTAAATCTCGGAAGTTGCGGTACAGATTCTTCATAAGTCCGCATGGTAATACTACCACATTAGTGCATCGATACAAGATACAAGTGTGTACAGTGAGCTCAATACATGTAACTTTAAGGTGTAAATTGCTTTTTCGCAGGCGTCATTAATGTGAATCGTTTTTTTTTTTTCATGTAGCCTGGTTTTCATTTTAAAAATTCTCCAAAAATGTCATTCAAAACCTTTCATTTTCATTGTCTGAGAAGTTACTAAGCAATATGTAATGTTAATCATGGGTACTCGATTCCATAATCGGGAATCGATTCCTGACATCAGCGGTCGGGTACTCGGGTACCTAGCTCCGATGCACAGCCCTTAACTTCAATCAAGTGATGATTTACACTCTGTTAGTAATGGACAATTAAGAATCGGTTAGATACCATAATGATACCTTGATTAAAATAGCAGGCTGAGTTTTTGTTTTCTCTGCATTTTTTTCAGCATGTTGGTGGCAAGCTCTTCTTTGACAAGAGAGATGACCCAGAATTTGGTAAGTGTATATGAAACCTAAAGAAGTCTTCCTTAACCCTAACAGAACTCAACCCATCAAAACCCAACGGCATGTTTTGTTGGAATCTGCCGGGATGGGTACAGTACCCCTAAACTGACGGTCTTTTACATTGAGTTGGCACGCCGCCAGAATCAAAGTCAGAAATACGTGTGTGCATTTTCCCATATGGTGTTGGAATTTGCGAAGATGGGTATGGTTCCTAGTAAATCATGCTAAAGGGAGCTAGGGTTGAACTTTGAATAACGTTTTACCTTTTGGAGTTGGATTTACTGCTGTTATCCAAGGATTAACTTCTGGGTTTTTTTTTTTAATCAAAGCCAGTTCTCCATGGTACATTTACGTGAATAAACCTTGAAATACAATAATGTGTAAAACTGATTTGATCGCATCTTTTATTTCCAGATTTGCTGACGGTGAATGAGACAGCCATTGAGACCCCACAGGACGAGGGTAACCATATGAACTCCCCCCGCAACCTGGCCCTAGAAGCCACCTTCATCAACCACAACTTCTCCCAGCAGTGTCTCAAAAAGGTTGGTATAGACTATATCCGTGTTGCCCAGCCTTCTTATGATTACCAGAGTGGTATTTTGCACAATGCACTCACCTACAGTGACATGTTCAGAGCTATGCAGAATGGAATGCGCATGTGATGGGTGCTCAGGCTTGTAGGATTCTAGTCTAGGGGCTAGACGTTGTTATGGTTTGATTCGCGATAACTCGATGAGTGATCACCCGCCACCGCCGCAAGAGGGCGCTATCACAACCAACCAATATCACCCATGAACTTGTCAGTAGCAACGTCTAGTCCAACTCTTAAAATCTCCCCGTCGAAAAATAGTGGCAACTAGTAGGCATGCACGACTTCTGCAGGCAAGTTCGGTCCATTTTCAGTCCCACACATACTACACACAACAAAAAAGCTGACCAGTGAAGTTGTACAAAAGTCGTGCTGCATTTTTTTATAGTATTGGAAAAAATTTGAGAGTTTGCTTCGGAAGTGCTGCAAATCTTTTAAATTGCGCACTGCATATATTAGGCCAAACAGATGCGCGCATTACACAACCAGTAGGAACTGGCCCAGACATTCCGACGGGTTCGTGGGTGATATAGGCTGGTCGTGATAGCGCCCTCTCGCGGCGGGGGCTTATTGGGGCTGCGGGTTATCACGTATCCAACTGCAACAACATCTAGCCCCTAGACTAGTAGGATTCCAGAATTGGGGAACAAAACTCAATCTATAACAGTAACCGCAGCAGGTGCCTTCTTTTCACTTGGGGATGGGGGAGGGGTGTAACCACCTACCCTGGCAAACGCTGGCATTTTGTGGAGATGGATGTGTGCTAAATGTATGCGGGGTCTAGATGTCAAATTGGTACAAAGGATGTGCTACTGAACTTGGTGGTACTCTGAAGTTGAGTATATCTTTCTAATGCAAATGATTTTTTTTTCCAATCTTGTTAATGCAAATGAACATTTCTTCAAACAGAATGGTGAAAGGTACAAATTTGACAAGTCCAATCCATTCCAAGAAGATGACGACTCGGAAGTCGCCTCGGTTGGATACAGGTAAGGACGATCGCTGCCTTTTATTGTCCGAATACCGACTGCTGGGTCTCAGCAGTCTTGTGTTTTGCATTGTAAATGAAAATCAACTCACGATGCATCACAGCGCTGTGACGCTTCGTATCCCTACGATATGTCATGCACGTACACAGAAATTGATTAACCACAACTGCCCTGAATCTTTCAAAATCCTCTTTGCAAAAGTGGAGGAATTGGGAGGATTGAGGTTACATGGCAAAAGTGCCTTACTGATTTCGTAGGATGCACTTTGTCAAGGTCTTGGGCCGGACCTTGTGTTGTTTTTGCTCAGCCATGCATTAATATATGCCTGGATTATGCTTGAAATCCTCCGTACTGCTCCGTCACTGGCCAAGCCTGAACATACTGACAGTCACTGCCGCAGGATTTTGCAGGATTCAGGCAGTGGTCACCCCTCCACGGACCACATTCAAGAAGTGATGGAGGAATTGGCATGATTGAAGCTATTTATATGCTATTTTTTTTAATGAGGGCAATTGGAGGATTTGGCATGATTGAGGCTACACATCCTAGCAAAAAAGCCGAGGGAGTTGGGGTTAAGGCAAGGAACTTGGTCACAAAAAGTTGCTCAAAAATGTTGCTGTGATTAATTGACCATTGTGTAGTGAGGCGTGATAAAAAAAAAACAAATGAAACTCCGGAGTTTAGGCCAAGAATAAGGAGTATCTGCAAAATAAAGAAACAAAAAATAAATTGACGTCGGTGGTTTGTAGTCATTTCAAAAATAGTCCGACCGACATTTTTTTGGGGACATACTGTATAGGGGATTCCTTGTCCATTAGAAGATTTGTGAGTTTTTCTCATTCCTTGACTGACATTGGCATTCCCTGTCTGACGTCCAGGTATCGTAAGTACAACGTGGGCGATGACCTGGATATTATTGTACGATGTGAGCATGACAGTGTCATGATGGGCTCTAACGGGGAGACGCAGTTTGTCAGCATCAAGACGCTCAACGAGTGGGATTCTAAGGTACGGCATAAACAATTCTTGCTTTGCCATAAAAATGGATTTGTCACGAAGGAGATAGACGTCTTGGAAATCTAGAACAAAAGTTGAGTTTTGAAATGTTGTTGAAATCTAAAAAGTAGTTTCGTACACAAAATATAAATTGGGCAATTCCGTTCTTACAGGGACATGACCCCTAAAATTTGTATATTTTCGAGAACGTCCAAAGCACACTTAGGTTTTGCTCAGAATTGTAGTTTACATCTGTTCACAGTTGATGTAGGCAATTGGTGAGCACCAGTTTCTCTTATAACACCTCACCCACAGATTCTGTGTCTTCATTGGCCGAGAGTGAGTCACATGACACTTTCTATTTTTGCTATCTTTCAGTGCATGGCCAAAAGTACTATACCCATAGCAACCAAAGTACTATACCTGTAGCAACCAAAGTACTATACCTGTAGCAACCAAAGTACTATACGCACTGTGTGCAGAATGCATAGGGGTACGTTGTGCGTACTGTTTCCAAGCGCGAGCGCTACAGAGCTGGGTTCAAACATTTCGTGAAGGGATAGTTAGAAAAAGTGCAAATTAAATTTCAACAAATTTTGTATTCAAATAGAAGTAATTTTTTATTGTATTCAAATCAGTTATCGCTTAAAATCAAGCAGAATCTGTAGGAGAGGTGTTATAAAACAAATATTGACCACTTATCTCTTGGTGAAGTAAAACTATCCTCCCTCGGTGATCCATGGAGCATTCTATTTTTCCTCGGCATCGCCTCGGGAAAAATAGAATGCTTCATGGATCACCTCGGGAGGCTAGTTTTACTACATTATTCGGAGCAATATTCAATATTTGTATAATATGCAACCCCTGTCCAGTCAAATTTGGCAAAAACTATCACATATTTCACACACTTCCCCTGAATTTTCTTTATGTAATACCATTCTAGATCATTTCAAACAGTTCTTGAGGCCACATAAAAATACGAACCTTGTCTTTTAAATCTGTTTGAAACATACCTTCCGATGATGAGCAAAGTTATCCCTGTCCTATTGTGAGCATGAGGATATCAACTGGCTGAGAAAGGTGTCTTTGAAATTAAACAATCCACTGCAGATGTCAGCTGCAAAATACACCATGCGAAAACAAAGTATCAAGTGAAAGGCATTGCAGTAGAAACGATTGAGGCCTACTCTATGTAATGTAAAACTTCAGTTAGTCAACTGATGCTTTTGGCCCCTATACTCTGTTTATTGTGATGCGATCAATATAAATGAGTCGTTTGTCGGCCCTTATCACTTTTTTTTTTCATTATTGAATAGATCTATCTTTTAGTTTATATTTGGTGAAAACCCTGTGTGAATACGACCTTCCGTTCAGAAGTTATGGGACTTAGAACACAGGCAGATCAGAAAGAAGAAAACAGAGAAACCAAACAGAGAAATCAACCATTCAAAACTGAAGTGTTTACGAAGCAACAACAAACATGCTTTATTTCAGGTTATTGACTATTAACTCCTCAGCAAAAATGTCACATTTTAACTATTTTATTGTGAGTTTTTCTCAGAAAAAAAAAAGTTGACATGAAAGAGGACATATATGTAGCCTTCCGATTTTACAAAATAGTCAATTTTGAAATTTCCAGCCCTACTGACCTATTTTAGGCTGTATCTTAAAATCAAAATTGCCGACAAATGACTCATTTAGCTTGATCGCATCACAATTGTGAATCGGTTAGATACCCATACCCTGATGAACATAGTAACCTTACTTTATTTTCTCTGCATTTGTGACCACCAGTATCTCATATTCAACCCCCATCCAGTCAGATTTGGCAAAAACTATCACATATTCCACAAACTTCTCCAGACTTGTCTTTATGTTACACCATTCGTGATCTTTTCAAACAGGTCAAACAATACCACAGTGTAGGAAGTTGTTAAGCAAATGTCTGTGACTTTTTCCCCCCAGTCGCTTGGCATAGCCGAGTGGCGTCAGAAGCTGGACTCTCAGCGTGGTGCCGTGCTGGCCACCGAGCTCAAGAACAACAGCTTCAAGCTGTCCAAGTGGACGGTGTGTGCCCTCCTCAGCGGATCGGATCAGATCAAATTTGGGTAAGGTCTAAAAACAATTATCTTGCTCTGCAGTGTTGCCCAATTAAACCTCAGTGTGGCTGAAATTTATGGTGTCAGAAGCTTCAGCATGATTCATGGCCATGTAATGTATTCGTTAATCCCCCCCCCCCACATACTCAATCCTTCAAAATCAATCTTAATTATACTATTGAGTTCCGCACAATGGTTCAGTGATTCATAAAGGTTCTTGTTAAAATGCTTTAAGGGTTATAGCATCTACACCAAACGTTTGACAGATAATACACATTTACAAATTTGGATTTAGAAAAGGGCAATATGAAAGCAGTGGACTTTGACATGATATGACATTGACAAATATTGTACAGTGGAACATCGCCATAACTAACATCGTAGGATCCACAGAAATTGTTCGTAATGGCGATCGTTCGGTATAGCGTTTTTCACACATACGTGGTGCCCTCTTTTGACCATTGTTATGGTGCAGTTGCATTTACAATGGAGTCACCAAACGTGTTCATTTATCTTTTCAATTCAGTGAGAAGAACTTCACCATGTATGCCCTGGTAGATTCTGAAAGACAACTTTGAACATGTGCGACTAACGAATCATGTAATAACAGTATTTGAGCTAATACACGGGTGGCTTTTCCCTTCTATTCCTTGGGGAAATAGTTACCGTTTGTCGCTCTTTTGTTGACATTTTCCAACAACAACATTCAGTACCGTTTGTACACAAAAATCGGGAGCCAAGGCCGATGTTCGGCATAGCTGAATGTTCGGTGTAGCGGTGTTCGGTATAGCGGCATTCCACTGTACAAGAAAAAGCAAAAGTGCAGTATGAACCTTTTAGAATGTAGTTTTAGCGGGATGAAGTTTTTGTAAATGAACAGTTCCTTTGCACTTAATGAAAGACGTGAATATCCAGAGAATGACACTTTATACTAATTGTATTCTGTTTCTCATTTCACAGTTATGTTTCCCGGTTGAACCCGCGAGACTCCTCCAAGCACGTCATCCTGGGCTCGCAGCAGTTCAAGCCCGTGGAGTTGGCCTCCCAGATCACACTGAACATGGAGAACTGCTGGGGTATCCTGCGCTGCATCATCGACAAGTGCTTCAAGCTCAAGGAGGGCAAGTACCTCATCCTCAAGGACCCCATGAAGGTAGATGAACATCTCATCCTCTTTGTGGATTTGTTCCCGTTAGATTTTGCATCCCCCTGGCTTGCCATACATGGGGATATTGTGATCGCGTATTTCTTCTGTGTGTCCGTGTGCGTTTGTTAATGGTGTAAATCGAGGACACACATATGCAACATCATCGGTGAATCGAGGACAGGAACCAAATCGAGGACGACCAGAAAGTATTCACGACTAAGAAAGTATTCACTTTCTTAGAGTTTAGGCACTCTCCTGAAGACAGTCAGAGCATACTGACTGGAACGTTGAGTTTATACCTCTGGTTCTTTTCAGAACCATTCTCGTAGTTGAGAAATTATTCGCACATGGTGTTTCCGCAAACCTTTCTTTATTTAGTATCTCCACCATGCAAAGCCTCAAATCTTACTTAGAAAACGTGTACAAAACCAATGAGAGGTGTTGCGAAAAGTTTGAATACAAAGGAAAAAGGAAGAGGAACAAACGTGCGTGTGTGTGTGTGGGTGTTCCAGTTCACTGTAAGTTCAGTCATCAATCTCACCCAAACTTAAAAGGTGGTCTGTGGAGATAATGCCGATGTCAAAAAAAAATCCTTTCCAATATGGATATTTACGAGGTCTCTGGAGAGATACTAATGACTCTAACATACGTTAGTCCGGTGTCTCACCTGAACTCTCCATTCAACCCAAACTCCCCATTCAACTAAGAACTGGTACCTGCCGGGTGGACAATCAAGGCCGTCACTGAAAATTGTCCTTACTAACTGCCTGTTCATGTACATACACTGCCAGGTTGCCAGGGGGATCGCGAAAGTTTTATGTGCAGTATTTGTGGGGGGTGGGGGGGGGGGGGTTCTGCAGAATTGCAATTTCGGTTTTGTCTATTAGGGATTAATTCCATTGTGCAACCAATGATTTCAGGCTGGTTTAAAATTTGGGATAATGTATTGTTAATGTACCCTAATGTGGTGCGGCCCCTTAATGTTGCGCACTTTGATTTTTCACCATTAGTGCCTTGCTAGAGCAAAACAATTTACCCCAAATTTCACAGTTACTGAAATTTCATCAAGCTCTTAAACGTGCCCGTTTATAAATCTTGAGTCTACGTACCCGCTACAAAGTTCCAGAGAACTTTCATGTTGGCGTTTTTTTTTCAGATTTTTTTGAAGTGCAGCGTGAACCCTATTAAAATGCGCCCAAAAATAAGAAAAACCATTTCTGACAAACTTGTGGTTGGATATGTATGTAGATACATGTGTTTAATATTGGTTTATCAGAATTTTCAACTTTAAAGAAATTTTTGAATGTTAATGAGGGACTTTCCGAGATCAATCCATATAGGTGTGTGAAGCAAAGAGCTGGTTCATTGCACAATGCTAATAACAACCAAACATTCTTCAAATTAGGTTTTGCCCTTCACCGACGTTTTTAAACACTGTATACTCAGTGTGTTACCTCCCGAGTGAAAGTTGGAAAAAATCACTCGGGTGGGACTCGAACCCACGACCATCTTATAATAGTTTATGCGGTACCCACTGCTATGTACATCAGATTCGAACCGGCCAACCGATCCCGTTACCTCAATGGTCGAGTGGTAAGACATCTGCACTAGAAAGCAGGAGGTCGTGGGTTCGAGCCCACCCGAGTGATTTTTTCCAACTTTCACTTGGGAGGTAACACACTGAGTATACAGTGTTTAAAAACGTCAGTGAAGGGCAAAACCTAATTTGAATAATATCACCCCGGCGTAAAAATTCCATCTTATAACCAAACATTCTATTTCTCCAGAAAACTTGATTTCAAATTCAACTTCACTTTTGTTTTTTTATTTTGTCTCTACCCAGCCTGTAATTCGCATCTACGACATCCCCGATAACACCTTCAGCTCTGACGACGAAGCGGAAGAGACGTCCTCCTCATCAGATGAAGATGATGACAATGGTAAGCACCAGAGGACATTTGACAAAGCGTAGCTCTGTTTCTTCACAAAGCTTGAGTGCCTTCCAATGATGAGCAAAAGTTATCCCTGTCCTATGTGATCCTGAGGATATTAAACTCCTGAGATTGGCACTGATGCAAGCTTTGCAATGTTATCATTACAAGATGGGCCTGTAGCTTTTTGCTGTGATTTGATAATTGTCATCAGTGAATCTTAAAGCAAATGCATGAGAAGTATTGGTAAAACGTGCCACTGTAGTAACATTTAGTTGCAGCTGAAAAGTATTTCAATTTCCCGTTTTGTCTGCCAGCTGTTTTTAAGCTCTGGCAGGAGCTTCTACAAGTCACTTTGGTGTCGGTCGGGCCTCGAAAAATTGACCAAAAACGAACCCCCAAGTTCCCATGAAATACCAAATTTTAATTAAAAAAAAAGGAAACAAAATAAATGACATACTTTACAAACATTGTTTGCAACAATTTGTGAAGTTGTTAATGAAAATTTTGTCAATGGAGGCAAGATGTGCCGTAAAGTTGTAGTCGCGTGGTATGTGACTTGGTATATAGCGTGCTATATTTTTGGGGAAATTTTTAATAGGGGGCTCATTTTGGTCATTCACTGGTGTGGAAAAGGAGACCGGTGCCCCGTTTGATGTTCAACTTTGAATAGTAGCCAATTACTTATTCGACATTCACACTACATTCACATGCACATGTACATATTACATGTAGTAGCAGCTACGTTAACGCAGACCGCGTCAGGCAGGATAGATTTCATGCAAGACTTTCATGCCAGACGGCCAGAGTGTATTGTGCACTTTCAGTTGTTAATATGTATGTTCCTGACCATTATGCTATGGTCATTTAAAAAGATTTCACTGTCACATGAATTATTACTTTTAATGCCGTTTTGTCGTTTCTTTCAATCTTAGATGAAGATGCATAAACCCTCAAGAAACTCCAAGGATTTCTTTGTCAAAGATCTGCAAGTCATCACCGATCATCACAAAAAGGAGCTCGGCACTCACTGCCCGTATTTTTGTTATTTGACTCTCACCGAAGGCTCAGAACATATTTTTCTTTACACAAGAAACAGTCATTGCTGCTCTACGCCAAACGCCAAATGAAATTCCAAAAAATCCAAATAATTATGTGATGGGGACACTTTAATTGTAATCAAGTGAAAAAACAAAAATTGTATTTGTGTAGTGCAGTTACCTTTGTGCAAATCTTTTCAGAAATCACACAATGTTGTGTCAATGCCAAGTTCAGTTTGAGAGACTCGGTCACTAGTGGATAGCATTCTGATTATATGTATTTAAGTTTTAATTCTAATTTCCCCTTACCTCACCTTACCAAGCACACATTAGAACTCTATTTAAGACACCATTCAAGACAGAAAGGGCTTGCCATAGTTCCTCAACCTTCTCCAATAAGTCTGTACTTTATTTTTCGTGGTGGGAAATAGCCCAAACTAAAGGTTAATGATTTAATGCAATTGACCTATCACCGTTTGCGAGTTAGCCACGCCCCTTAGACAACAATGTGGAATTTTGTATGCTAAGACTGCATCCGAATCAGGCCAAGTTCGCGCAAGGACTATAGTTGACCAATGGTTAACTAACGTTTGCCCGAACTCTGTCTAGTCAACGGTGGTTGACTACGCTAGTCGACTATTTGGAACCAGCCTACTGGGGTTGGTTGCTTCGCTGGTAACCAATAGCCGCGCGCATTCATAACGCTAGCAGAGAGCCAGGATCCAGAAGTTTTACGATGACATTTTGACCAGCGTTTGACTAGAGAGGTTCGCACGTTGCTATCAGTGCGCAGGCGTAAGGTACGTCACAAATCAACCACTAGTCGACTAATGGTCCTTGCCCGAACTTGGCCTCAGCTGTCTAGAGCTAGGTCCAGGTCTGCGCCAATTGAAAATACGTGAGGACGCACTGACAATAGACATGGTTGTAGCACTGGCTGGAAGCCCGTTTCGGACACGGCCTTAGTTTTGTAGTCTCAGATGTTACGCGTTCTGCGTCCATTTGTATATCATGTAATTGGACAATGTTTCACGAGCTGCGTTGACGCAATTCTAACGCGATTCTACCGCGATAGGTCAATTCCAGGCCTGGTTAATGACATCAATAAATACGTGTATGACTGGTCAATTGAATGCCAATGTCTTGTTTTTATTTCTCTTTTTTGAATTTTTTAAAAATTACTTTTCAACAACTTAAATATCTGAATACAACATTTTTAACAGCATACATGTATTTTACATAAATACAATTGTGTTCAGCGGTCATCAACTTTAAAAATGAAACTTGTGCACAACTTAATTTTTCAACATGATCTGCCATCTTGTACAAATTGGTACTTTTCATAAAAAAAAGTCATTTTTCTCATCAAAGCATGTTTTGGAACATTAATCCTGCGTTGGTCACACAGATGAATAAAAATTTACTGATAAACTTTGTTAAAGAGGCAACTATAAAAACGCATTGATCCAGTCTTATCAACCGTCACTAAAACAAATATGAATGCAAGGAACAAAATTTGCATAGCTTTACTTTGACAGTTTTTCCAGCGAAAGGAAAAAAACAACTTTTTACTTGCATTATTTCAGGAGGGTCTTCTCTGCCTAGAAATTAGACCCTCGGCCTACAAATTTGTTTCTGAATTTTTGCCTAACCAAAAATTGAGAATAGCAAAATGTGCAACAGTTTTTGCTAACAAATGTAAAAAACTTGTATTGTAATTCACATGCCCTTATAATTACAAAAATATATCTCTTCTTGATCTAGGTAGATTATAAAAGTACACAGAGATTAACGAAATTATAAATTATGTATACAATGTATATAAACCTTGAAGCGGTAGCAACTTTCAAAAGCTAGCCAATCAAAAGACATGTTCCAAACGAGCCGAGGATAACGTGGCTTTTTTATAAAAAGAAAAAGCTAAAGTTCAAGACGTGTTAAAACTGTAACAAGGTGTCACTTGGCATCGCCTTTCCTGGCCCGCTTTGTGTCATCTTTGCCGCCATTTTCAGACGACTTTCTTTTCTCGCCGGCTTCTAGCTGTTCTAGGAGACTAGGCTGGAGTTTGTTGGCCATGTAGTGGGTCCATAGAGCCAGCTCCACTTTGTGCGGTGTCCACTGTTTGGTTGCATCTGGCAACGGAAAAGGAAAACGGGAAAGTAATTGATGTTGGCAGTTAAAGTTTAATGCAGGATCTTTGTCTAACGTACGGAGACAAAACAGATGAAGCTGTGATCCGAAACCCAAGTTTAAATTTGTGTTTGAAGAATTGGAAACAATTTAAGAGTACAGCATGCTGTATTGGTTTATTCCTAACCCCCAGATTGATTTACTAGGAACCTTCCTCACTCCTGCAAATTCCAACACCATATGGTAAACTGTACACAAAAACTGTTGGACTCTTATAATTGGTGGTATGCATAACTCCTTGCAAAGCGTAATCAGTTTACTAGTGCAGTACTCAACAGATTCCAACAAATCCTGGCGTTGGAGTTCGACTCAATGGGGATTGTTAGGGTTAAAGCAGGATTGGCGACTACATAACAAGCTACTTGCATTTACACAGCTGACTGGAAATACATGTACCATTTTACTTCAGATTGGAAGCCCTCAAAAGACCGATCCATTACACTCTGCCAACTGCCCACATGGGCAGAAGAACCTCTCCAGCGTCAAACTGCATTCTCCAACTGCACATGTCATATGCAAGTGCCTGCATGTGGGGAGCATCATCAGCTTTTTGGTTGCGCTATCACAGCTGTGATACAACGCAGCAAACACAACGCGGCGGATGTTGATTGTTATGATGTTGACTGTTGAACGACTATCAACTGATACGTTAGTATATAGAAGGCCGAAGTACAAATTCTGCACAGTTCACAGAAAAATACATGTGGAAAACACGGCATATTGTACTCCTAAAATCTTTCACAATGGCGGTTGAGTAGACCCTAGTGTTTATTTGTTACTCACCCTCCTTGTTGAGCCTCTTGACGCATGCGCTGACCTCAGCCGAGTATTGAGAATACTGCTGGGGTGTGTACTTGAGTGGAGCCAGGCCTGGTATGGGCAGCATGCTCTCATCAGCCATGAAGGGTGCATGCTGGGGAGCCCCTGCTGCCAAGACAGCTGCAAAGAAGTTGGAGTAGTAGTCAAAGTCGATAAATGTTTCTAATTTTTAAAAAAAACTGTCCTTATTATCACATGAAGCCCTTATTATTTTTGATTCAGGGGAGAGGCTGATTTGATGAGAGGATGATTTAAGGGGACTCAAAATTGTTAAGGGGAGGGGGGGGGGGGAGACGGCCACAGCAACATCTTTGAGAATTGCACTGAATGGAAGTCAGAGTAGAAGGCAGAAAAAAGACTGATGAAACTTTAAACTGGAGGGATATAATATTGTAAATGATGGGCTTTTTCCGTTACTGATGCAATGTATGCTTGGTGCTGTCCAAGAGCTTGGGAGTAAATAATTGATAAGCTTGCTCAGCTGGGACTCGAACCCAGGACCTCTTTTTCATTAGCGTAAAAGTCTTGTGAAAGAGAAAGAATCCTAGGAAGACACAAATATCCCTACCAGTGTTGTAGTCGAGGGACTTTTGTGGATCATTTAAGTACGTGTACATTACAAGACTGGTCACAAGTAAATTTACAAGTCGATTCACAAGTCAATTTACAAGTAACTGCACATCATCATCATCATCTGTCGTTAGAATGGCAAAAGCAGCATTGACAAAGATGTGCCAGGTCGCCTTATTCTTGGTTGGTTCTTGGTTGGCTCTTCTTCTAAATACTCCACGTGGGGGTTTACACAGGCGGCCAGAAACACCGGGGCAAACCCCTTCTCTTTAGCGATAAGTGTTTACTGGGTTCTTTTACGTGCATTTATGCAACAAACGGGACCTACGGCTTAACGTCCCATCCGAAGGACGAAGCAATAATGGTCAAGTGCCTTGCTTAAGAGCACAAGTGTACGCCGGCGGGCTCGAACCCACGTCACTGTTGCCTCTGAAACACCAGAACATGAGTCCGGTGCTCTTAACCGCTAGGCCATGACACTCCAGTAACGCCTTATCCTTCATGAGCTGCTGGATTTCAGTCATCTCAAGACCAATGTCATTGGAGATGGTGTCAGGGTAGTAAACTTTGCTCCTAGCAACCACGATCTGGATGCCCTCCAGGCGGTGACCAGAAACACCCCGAGGACAGCAGGGACCGGACGACAAAAGATTGCCCCAGTTTGTCACAGTTAATTTGAATAGCTGGTGAGTTGACTTGGGTCTGGATGACTTGTGATTGACTTGTCATGAAACTGAGATGAGTAAAGACACTTAAGTCGTAGCTTTATAAGGACAAGTTGCGTATCTCCCTTGCAAGCCATCAGCTACTTATATCTTTTACTTTTAATATTACAATGTGGAAATAGCACACGATACTTTATACTTTAATAATTCCCTTCCCTTTAAAAAAAACAAAAAAAACACTCAAGCCTTCTTGCTTCTACCCCCCCCCCCCCCCCCCCCCCCGAAAAATTTGGTTCTGCATCCGCCCTTGCAAGTACAACTACAACAGTAATTTTCACCAACCAGAAGCAGTGGCTGGCCCCACAGCGCTCAGGACAGTCAATTCCTTGATGGCTTTAGCCAGGTTTGGCAGGCTCTTGAAGGCCTTCTTACTCGCCGACTCAACCAGCTCAGGCTTGTTGCCCTGCACCATGTCATAGAGTCTGGGCCGGAACTTGCCTCTCTGAAATTAAATGACAGATTATAGAACATTCACTCACTTGAGACTTAAAATACTAAATAACACTTCAGATGTATCGGTGGGAGATTTGTTGAAATTCACATTATAGAAAACCTCACACATACATTCAGGATTAAAACTGCGTTTTCAAGGTTTCAAAAATAATTTTTTTTTCCACTCTCATGTTTGTGAAAAACAATAAGTGGGATCCCAGATGGGGTGTGTGGTGTCTTGGCTCAAATCGAGTGACAATAATAACAATAATAATAATAATAATAATAATAATGGGTTCTTATATAGCGCTTTTAAATAAGATCCTGCTATTTACAATATTATTACACCTGATCATTGGCCAATGAAACATTCCAAATACAATCTGAGCTCCCTGAATAGTATACAGCTCAATGTTGCCATTTTGGCACACAGCTAAAATCAATCACAATAACTATCTCTGCCCTCACAGGTACCCATTTACTCCTGGGTGGGGATCACTGATCTCTATATAAAGACTGGATAGCGGATAAAGAGCCGCACAATGAATGAATTTGACGCCATATTGGTGAGACCGGTGAGACCGGCTGGTGATCTACAAAGGACAAGTTGCCGTCTTTATAGACAGCATGATTTCTTTTGTAACATCGCGGTTCACTTGACTTATATTTTGACCACCACCACTGACCAAGGTTTACAATTTTTCTAACGTCGTGGTTTACTTTTTTAATGCCGCAGTTCACTTTTTCGGCGTTTTTGAAATAATAATCACAACGGAAATGTGTCCTTTTTAGAACATTACGTGTACGTGACCAAAATGCGCGTCAACTGTTGATACAAAACACGCGCTGTATACGCGGCCATCTTCGTGAGACCGGGGGCTAATTGGTCAATATGCAAAGTCTACTGTGTGAATGGTGTATGGATATCGGCTATCCAGTCTTTGTATGTAGAGATCAGTGGTGGGGATAAGTAATGGGTGACAAAGTGCCTTGCCCAAGGACACGCGTACCATAACCCCAGGCTGGACTCAAACCCACAACCTGCAGAATTACCCGCAGACCACAAATTCAATGCCCCAGACCACAAGGCCATGGTACACTATCAAAGTCACCTTGATACCTAACTAGCTAATACTGAAACAATTAAAGTCATCTAGTAAGTTTTACAGTGAGTTTCCATTTCATGAGTTTGGTGATCTCTTCATGAGTGATGTACTTGGAATCTCGCTCCTGAATGAGCTTGGGCAGGTCCTCCTGGTACCTAAGCAGGTCAAAAAAGAGACATAAAAGAAATTTGACTTCCTTCAAAAACAGCACAAAAGATTACTGAAATTTTAATCCTATTAATATTTATAACACTTTCCAATTCAAACTTAATTGTTGCCGAACGTCAGTTGCAACTGTCAGGGGTGGATCAAGGAATTTTTGCATGAGGGAGAGCGTGATGAGGCCTGTCAGATTTTTGTTATAATTATTTTTTGTGTCAGTGCGTCGGGGGGGGGGGGCGGGGGGGTGTTTCGACCCCCTCCCCCGGCCCCATCAAAGCCCCTGTGGATCCGCGCCCAACTGTACAATCCAGCTCTCAGTGTAGTATTTGGTAGTCCTCACTAGCCCATCACAAGTCACTCAGTCTCAAGTCAAGTAAACAAGCACATGTAACAAGATATTCATAAGAACTTTGACTAGGCATTCCTCCATTTATCCTGACTCATTTTTTGGCCAGACTTGTGATTAACTCGATGATACCTCTGCATTAATTTATTTTTTTTATTTTTTTTTGGGGGGGGGGGGGGTTGAAAAGGACTGTTTGAGCCTTGCATGCTCACCATTTATCCAGATCCAGAAGTTCTTTCTTTCCTCCCGGCTTCTTGATGGCAGCACCTTTGAGCTCCATCACGTTGCCATAGAGACCGAGCGTCTTCTCCCAGGCAGCGGGACTGCCAGATGTGAAGAACTTTGTTGTGCTCATGATGAATGTTTAGGCCTATTTACTGCTGTTTTCTGACAGTTTTGGGTTTCTTTTCAGGGAAAGAAATAAGGATCATAAATGTCAATAAGCAATCATGCTAAGTAAATATTGTCTCTTTCCACAGTCTTAATAAAACCGAGTACATATTCATTCAAACACTTCTCAAAATTCCCAAAGAAACAACACATGAAATAAGTTCGGACAGTCCCAACAATATATTTGGGGAAATTTCTCACTTTAGTTGGGACTATCATGACTATACCTGTATACTGATACAGAGAGGCAGTCCACTAGTATTAATTTATCATCGCATGATGATCTGGGCCTATACTATAGTCCCGGCAACCAGGGCTGTGCAATTGGCTCTCTTTTGTCTTTGTGATTATTCTGTCGCCATAGACCAAAGACAAAAGAGAGCCACTAACACTATAGTTACAGACAGCCCTTAGGGAAATCTTAGTGGGCCCATCCCTAGCCACATAAATGTGGCCAATTTACTGGACTACCTCCGTAAATATAGGCCACACTTCCACATGTACAAAAACATGTCGAACCGTTGTCAAATTTTGATTATCACATTTAGGCCCTAAATGTGATAATCAAAATTTGACAAAGTTCGACATGTTTTTGTACATGGTGGAAGTGTGGCCTATATTTACGGAGGTAGTCCAGTAAATTGGCCACATTTATGGGGCTAGCCCATCCCCCGAACAACTTAAAAACACCCAATTGTAATTTGTATTGTCATGATTGTACTTGTAGGCTATAGCTACAGTACACATGGGCTGACAGTTTTTACTCCCTTAAATTACAGGGTTTTTTCAGCTGCCCCATGTATCCATATCTGTAAGACATTCCCAAAATCAGAAACTCAAACAAGTAAAGAAATAACGATTTCATAATTCGCGACGTTAATTTTTACCTAAATTTTACAGTTTAGAAATGTGTCTACGTACGTTATCAACAAACAACACGTGCGCATTTCCCGCGAGTCCCGCAAAATCAACTTCCGCTCCAGCGATCTACTGTATTCTCCAATGAGAAATTGCGTACCATGATCAATATCACGTGGTCAAATAAACACGAATCAAAAACGTTGTATCATCTGAGCCGCCAGTACCCGCTTAATCAAGATGGCCGCGGTTTGTTTGAAAGTTGACAGCGACTAGCAATCGGTTTGTACATGTATTCATTTTGAGAGTTCCATTTCGTGAATTTCCAGTAATTTATATTATTAATTTGGTATCTTTGGAGTGTAGTGTTATATATTTTTTTATAACTTAAATGCCTTTGATTTTCATAGAATATCAAGTTATCATGTTCAAAACGCACCGTGTTCATTCCGTCATGTCCGTACAGCTGGCGTCCAAAAAGCGCTCTGCCTTGTTGGCTACGGCTACGACATTTCACCATGATAAAGTGTGTGCCAGTACAAAGTCGTAGCCACAAAATACCCGATTCGGAGTAGAGCAGGCTCAGTTGTGTAGATCATCACACTACTACTAACTACTATGAGTACTACCATGACTACTGTAGGGAGTCCTGTGAATTTCATTTTTTAATATGTTTAAAGAAAGAAATATTTTTTTTGTATCACTGAAATTAAGTCTTATTATATAGGCCTACTCTTAAGAGAATCAATTAGGGCCTCCCGGCAATACAGTCTGACACTGACAGTAACATGACTAACTGGGGGGTAGTCTGGTTCCCCGACCTGACAATTTCCCCCGACGTCTACACGTCTAAATTGTAGGTCAGGCAGCCTCCGTGGCTAAAAATAAACATGACGGCATTAATGGCCCTTTTTCAAAGCGCGGCTTCGTTTCCGAATTCGCTTTATCACTTGTAGCTTTTAATGTTCTGATCAAATTTTTAAATAAATCACTTGCTTCGTAATATCATATAATTATAATAATACAGTTTGATGTTTTCGTAAGATAACATTGAGTAATGTTGATCTGAAATCTTCAAAATTACGGAACCAAATAGCACTGTTAGCAGGCGGAGCCGAATGAAGACCGAGTTTTGGAAAATCTCGGTAACGGTCGTCAAATTCAAAATTGTACATGACGCAGCAAAAAGTTCGGCCGTACGATCCGAGTATATTTGATGCACAAAATCGTCGTTGAATTTCAAGTTTTCTAAATGAAAACAATGAATATTAATTATCAACTCATTTAAAATAAAATTAATAAGCAATTAGCAGTTAATTAACCCTATATTATATACTCGGAAATACTCGGGCGCTATCCGATTGTCGACGAAACGACTTCGGCAAACTTCGGAAATTTTCGGAAAAAGGAGGAATTCCTCCCGTTTTAGTCACGTGACGTAAATTGTAATACATTGTATTACCGGAGGCTACCGGACCTAAGATTCATCTGGAATAGTCGGAATCTTTTGGTCTGGGAACCAGACTAACTGGGGGGCGGGTGCGGCGCTAGAAGTAGAACTCCTTTTTTGACATTTGGGAATAGCATGAATTATAGCCTGCCGTACTAGCGTCCCACTTCCTAAGGAAGAATTCTCAATGTTGCAGTTTCCAAAATTCACCACAAAAAATGCCAAAAACCACGCAAAATACTTGACAAAAATACCTTTGATTTTGAAAGCACCTACTGGCTTGTCCACATGCAGATGTCTATTTTTCGTGAAATTTCATGTTGAAATTTTGATACGCAAACGTGTGCAAAAGAATCTAGAAATTTCACGAAAAAAAAAGACATCTGAAAAAGGCAGCACTTTCTGATTAGCCTATAAAGAGGGTGAGTATGCTTCTAGAGCAAAAATAAACTACGAACTAAGCCTAAATGTGAAAATCAAAATTTGACAAAGTTCTACATGTTTTTGTACATGTTCCAAGTGTGACCTTTATTTACAGAGGTAGTCCAGTAAATTGGCCACATTTATGGGGCTAGATCCGTACTATAAGTGGTTGAATTTTCACGGATTAATTTGCAACCCAAAAAATAATCGTGAGTATGCCTCATTACTTCATCTTTGACATGTGGACAAGCCAGTAGGTGCTTTCAAAGGTATTTTTGTCAAGTATTTTGCGTGATTTTTGGCAACTTTTGTGGTGAATTTTGGAAGTTGCAACATTGAGAATTCTTCCTAATAGTGGGATGCTAGTACGACAGGCTAACATCCCAAATGTCAAAAAAGGAGCTCTAGCGCCCCAGTTAGTGGGACTAGGCCTAGGCCTACAACAATTTAAAGTCTGGCAATGGCTGATCCCGCTCCACACAACACAGCAACATGGAACATGCGTGCACGTGTTTATACTACTGTTACTGTGTGCCTGACTACATATAAGTCTGGCACCAATGCCATCCTTGTACAATATTAAACATTCGATAGTACCGGTAGTAGTTTTAGTACTTTTTTGTTCGCACAAAAGTTGGAGCATACAAAACAACTTAAACCAAGAAACAAGATCTTTTCTTTGATTTCGTTGGTACCCCGCTATGATTTTGCACACGTATGGCAAACTGTTTATCCACAAAGGTAAATTGTTGAATCTTGATGTGCGCATGCCCAGTAGTAACTCTAAAGTGGCTTATTATCATCTCAATGAAGGTCAGTCATTGCAAAAATGATGATATGACATGAATCTGGGACTGAGAAACATTTCCAATATTGTTAGGAAAAACTAAAGAAAATGTTCTTGACTCTCCATAGACTTTGTGCACAAGCGGGGAAGTAACGGCAGAGTGCGACATTTTTTCCGTTTTATTTGATGCAGAATGAGTTGCAACTAAAGGAAGCAGAAGTTAGCAATATCAACCATGGATTACTCCAGTTATGCCTTGGATAGCCACGCCTCAAGAGGTAGGCTTCAATGCCAAATCTGCATTTCAAGTAAAATCAGAAATGTCCAAAAAACTTCAAGTGTACTTTCATTAGGCAAAAAAAAAAAAGTCTCCGGTTTCTGGTATGCGCGCGTCGCCGTAGCCATGCGCGTCGGCAAAATGAAAAAGTTTTTTTTCAATAATAGATGATGTCTCAAAACCGCCAAACTCACTGGTTTGACTGGAATCCTGCTGCTGAACAATTTTAACGTGTTTTTAGATTGGGTTATGATCGAGAATAAGCTTTATGTGGCCTCTCCGGACTCCCATATATTTGCACTACGTTTAGTCGGGCACCATTTGCAGTCATCAGCCGACATTTGAAGCAAAAAAGACAGGTAAAAAAAAAAAAAGCCGCGTCGCCGCACCACTTTTTGGGCAAGCTCCATACCAGAAACCGGCGACTATTTTTTTTTGGCCTTAAAGCAAATTTGAGTTTTACCAGTTTGTGGAGAATCTGCAATCTGTAGTGATGTTTCCTGAGTTGCAGATTATCCCTTAGTAACAACAAAAAGGGTCACACATATAATTCCTGGCAAAGTTATTAGGCTAGATTAACCCCTAGCATGATTAACTAGGAACCATACCCATCCTGGCAGATTCCAACACTATATAGGAAACTGCACACACCCTATTTCTGACTTTTGTTTCTGGAGGTGTGCCAACCCAATGTAAAAGACTTTCAGTTTAGGGGTACTGTACCCATCCTGACAGATTCCAACAAAACATGCGGTTGGGGTTTGATTGGTGGAGTTCTGTTAGGGTTAATGTCATAAGAACCTCTGCCTATTTTGCCCATTTTTGTCCATGTTGTGTGTAGATCCCTGTCAACTTTTTTACTAACATTTTAATTTTTAATACAGATGGACTTGAAATTCAGATTGTGTTTTGCAACCAAGACAACCATTTGTTACTGCTTAGTCTCAATGCAAGTCCTCTTCATCAGTATACACAAAAGTTGATGATTTTCCTCTAAAAATGAAGAACTTAATTTGGCTGAAATGGAATGCTATCACAACTTATTAATCCCAACCACAATCTCACAATATTCTTGACAAAATATATCTGCATTAAAGTGATTGTGCATACATTGTACATTTTGATTTTGAAATGATTTCAGATGACACAGCTATTGCAAATGAGTTACTGAAGAGAGTCAACTTGCCGAGTGTGAAAGATTTATCAGAGTGTACCTCCTCCGTCTTTGTGGCGCTCTGTGAAGGCATCCTGGGCGACCCTCTCAAAGGTAACGTAACAGGTTTTTTAAAAAGCTGTTAGTATTTTATTCATTTTATTAACTCAAAAGGTGGTTTAGGTCTGTAAGCCCAAGCATGTATTTATTATCAAAGTAAATATGCTGTGAAGTTATAAGGGTATAACCTAATTCTTTCGCTCGGTGAATAATACTAAGCCAACTACAGCAGTGTTACAGGAAAAACCAGACTGGGACCTTGGGTGCAGAAAACATGCAAATCAAAATCAGGCCAACTTTTTAAGCCAACAAAATTAACCAAAATTTTCATGAGGCAAAGAAAAGGTGCTAAGTACCGGTATTTCACCAGCCAAGTTTGAGGTCTCAATTCATTTTCTTTAACATTTTGCAACTCAGAGGGAAGCCAAGTTATTTAAATTTGAAGCGTAAGGCTAGACTGGCACATGTCCCACTTTTGGAGAAGATTGACCCTTCACTGTAGTCTGGTGGCATGACTATGAAAGTGTTAGTAGAAGTAGACACTACATTTACTTACCAGATGTTTCTTTCGACACTTGATGCAGTACTGTACTAAAAGGGTATTGGACTGGTTGTTTCATGTGCCAGTCTATTCTTGTATTGCATGCTTTCAATGCCTTAAGTTTTGGGACTCTCATATACAAAGTATTGAGAGTCCAAAATTTTCAAACTGGGACAAAATATACCTTCTGCGCAAACTTTGTGGCATCACTACAGGCACGGTGCTCTGCAAATTCACCAGAAGTCGAACACATATCAAATTTGGTAAATTTTCACCACATGTGAACGTGTTATTTTATCTAATGCACTGTCCAGATAATGTACATGTAGCAGACACACGACACATGGTATTTGTGACACCTGATGCCAATCCAGGGATTCCAAGCTAAAAGAATTTACATTTTTGCTTCAGTCAGAGTAGTTGAAGAAACTGTTAATATAAGAAAATGAAGCAAACTATATCAAACAAATTTGACGGCCACTAGCCTACATTTTGCTGGGAAGCATCACATTTTTACTAGATCTGCAGGGCCAGTCCTCTGACTGAATGTAAAAATGATGTCATAACCCAGAATTTTGAGCCCAGCACAACAATTCAAGCATAGTCTTGTATTTGTATTTATCCTAGGTGTGTCCTACGTCCCAGTCACCAAGGAGGATGAGGTCCGCAATGTCCAGCTGGTGGTGGACCATCTAGCCGACAAGGTCCTACACTGTGACCTGTCCCACATCAGCGGGCGGGCCGTGGTGGAAGGGGACCGGGTGGCCATCCAGTACCTGCTGGAGATCCAGCTGGGGGTCATGGATTATATCATGGAGGGCATCGAGAGTGAAGGATCCACTACTGACAATGAAGGTATGGTCATGATGCTCACTGTTGAATTTTAAAATCTGTCTTACATGTATCTGGGCAATATGTGCCTTTAAGATACGCAGGATGGTCTTTGTTAGATGTCTGCAGCTAAAGATGTTTTTATTTGGACTCAACTGTGTCCAGTAGAGAAAGATTTGTTTAAATGCAAGGGCAAAGATTTCAGTGCTGCACATTTTTAAATTTAGAATTGGATATTAAACTTGAATTTTCGGATTTGATCAAATGTTCGAACATTGACATTGAAGTTAAAAAAACATTTTGAATAATGTATAACATATCATATATCAATCTATTTTATTTGACGCTGTTGACTAGTTGATATTTGACAGATTTTGAATATTTAATTAGGGCTACTAATCTTCATGGACGTTTTCAAAGCATGCATGTAAAGTGGCTGCCAAAAAGCTGGCATTTGACGAAGAATATAACCACTCAACTTTATATACGAATAAAGGTATAATCACAGACTTTTTCGTCATCCTCTCAAGGCGCTCAAACTTTTCAAATATTTGATTTTTTACAATTCTATTCGATATTCAGTGGATGATCGAGTATTCAGATATTTTGTGTGTGCGGCACAGCCCTGGCAGATATATAAATAGCGATCTTTTTTTTTCTTCAGCAGAGCGGCTAAAAAATGCATTTTTTATTCTCCAATCAGATCTTGATCATCTTGTGGACCCCGACACCATGACTAGGGGTACGGTGTCTGCCATCACCGATGTCTTGAGAGAGGAGCTTGGTCCTAGAGGTAGGCAGGGGGAGCACTACAGACCGGCTGTTACAGAACACAACCGGTAGGTCACTCTCATAAGTTTTGGAGCTTTGATTCGGGGAGTTTTTGTTTTGTACTGTGATGTGATTTTTCTTGTACTGTTTAGGAGCTGTAAGACTGAGATAGCTTGTCTTGTTTATATCAAAGATACTTGTTTAACCTTAATCCTCACAGACCCTTCAAAATCCATCAATCGGTTTAGATGATTTTGCAGGATTACGAGTGGGAGAGTTCCCTTCAAGAACAGCCTGGGAAAATACAAATGTACTTGTGTTCCCATAAATTAGTTGAATGTTTGCCTGGACACAAAAAAATGTTCAACACAATGTCCATCACGAGTCCATCACAAGTCTATCACAAGTCTATCACAAGTCTATCACAAGTCTTTCACGAGACTTTCACGAGTCCATCACAAGTCCATCACAAGTCTATCACAAGTCCATCACAAGTCTATCACAAGTCTTTCACGAGTCCATTACGAGGCCATCACGAGTCCATCACAAGTCCATCACTAGTCCATCACAAGTCCATCACAAGTCCATCACAAGTCCATCACGAGTCCATCACAAGTCCATCACGAGTCCATCACAAGTCCATCACAAGCCATCCAGTCCCCATTCAAGTCACAAGCTATTCAAATGAATTGTATGCATTTCATTATGTTTTCAATTCCTGTTACTTGTGACCGGGCTAGTGAATTAAACTTGCGATTTACTTGTGACTGCCATTGTGATGAGTATACATGTAACTACAGCACTGCACTGACTATTCCAAGAACACTGCATGTTCCCACCTACAGAATTGGTGATGAGGTTGGCACAATGGGACTTTCCTCGCCAGGGATGTTTGATTTTAATCATTTCAATCATTGATTTCAATCATGATTTAAATCACTAAAAAAAAAAATCATAGAAAAAAGAAAAGTCATTTAAAGTTTTAAAAATCACATTATACGCTCGTAGGTAAGAGCTTTAAAAAAAATTTAACCTCATTTAAATACACTGGTGTTATCTTGTAGATCATTCCCTCCAGTATGCCGTCCTGACAGTTGATATGTTCTGGTTACACTGTTATCAAACCATTACTAACTGATTGTTTGATGCCCTGCAGCCACCCCTACGACAGCCACACAATCAGCGACATCTCCAAGCACATGAGCCAACCTAACAGCCAGTCTGAGGGAGAGTCCACAGCCGAGCTGATCAAGCTGGGCACGGAGGATAAGTCACGTGAAGCACTCAGATTCCTTCAACGGGACAAAAGGACAGTTCCAGGTGAGCAGATTGTTCTGTTGCTTATTCCCCTGAGCTTCAGTCCTCCACCACACCGGGGCCAGTTATGTGGAGCAGAAAAGTTGTGCTATTAAACCTCAACCCTCTCATTACCAAAAGAGATGTGATCGACGAGACCCCTAACTTCCTTGTCCCTTTTTTTTGCTGGGAACACTCCTCAATCCTCAAAAATTTTGTGATCGAAAGGTTGCGAATAGTTTTTCACTGTTTTTCTCGAAGGTGTAATATCCACTAAGCCAAAACTTCAACAGGTTAGGTTTGGAACATTCTTCTTTGTATTTTGACTAGTGTTATTGGAAACGAAAAAACAAAAGCATGAAAAGGAAAAGATCCTATTTGCTTTTGAAACCACTAGAAGAAGCCCCTTCAACTGATGGGCCAGTCAGACAGAACCTGGATAACCAGCCAACAAAGATGGGCAGTCAGCTCCCCACAGCCGTGGGGAAAAAACCTCCCGCGGACCCATCAAGTCCACCACCTGTCAGCACTGCAGACTCAACCACTGGCTCACCTGGAAAACACAAAGACACCTTCACAATACAGGTAGCTGGATGAGAGAAGTGATAGCAATAAGCTGCCTAATGGAGGCTTGTACTTCATGGGCCGTATTCACAAAACTCAAACTTAAGACTATACTTAAGTCACACTTAAATCTAAGCATCCTGCTAACTTAGGTGGGACGCTTAATGGTATTCATGAAGGATCTAAGCACCTCACTTATAGTGCTCAACTTAACTTAAATATTCAAAGCAAACACTCTCGGTAACAGTGCATGCCATTGGTTACATGTCATCAATCTCACCTCTGCCGCCCGCTTAAAAATTTAACAAATCGCGATCCAAAATATCCGTTTCAGTGTCGACGTACTACTGTCCTAGGGTTGTCACACATTAGCTTCAACTTGGCTTCCTTTCACTATAACTTGATATTGATGAGATTTCCCTTAGCCCACAGAAAGTCCAATTTTGTGTCTAAAAATTGCAAACCAACGGACAGAAATAAAGTTGTCGAATGTTGACGAACTGCAATCCTAGAGCTGTCACACATTAACTTCAACTTGGCTTCCTTTCACAATAATTTGAATTTGACGACATTTCCCTTAGCCCCTAGAAAGTCCAATTTTGTGCCTAAAAATTACAAACCAACGGACAGAAATAAAGCCGCCATGACACCCTAATGCCCCACTTAACTTGACTTAAGACACGTCCAACCGCACTTAGATTTAAGTCACGAAAATAAAAGGGGCACTTGGTGAAAATGTTTCATAAATACTGCATATATATTAAGACTCGTCTAAGTCGCACATGTAGTGGGATGCTTACATTTTGATGACTAAAAGTCGTTTTGAGAATACGGCCCTGTGGACGCAGGTTTAGACTCATATTCATGACAAAAAAATCACAAGGATTACTAAACTTATTCATCACAGAGAGGTTAAAGGGAATATACATCATTTGCTTTTGCTGTAATTTTCTGAAATGGATGGAATTGGGGGGTTGGAAATATATGGCAAATATAGTTACACTGACTTTTTTGAGGTCTTGGGTTCGAAAATGCTATAAAAACCAAGAAAAACGATAATTTTCCTGTAGTCTGGTTCCCTGACTCCATATAAGAAGAAACAGAGCAGTTTACGTACATTGGGGAATTGTAAGGTCAGGGAACCAGTCTAGCTGGCTTGTACCCGTTCATAGGTGTGTAATCGATTGCAAACAAGTGTGATGGTCAACTGGGGCCAGTATTTGAGGAAAAAACCCCAGTTTTTTCCAACGCTGATCGGCCGATCAGTGTTGGAAATTGATACAAAAATACCACTTTTCTTGAAAATGACAGTATACCAGGTGCCATGATTTTACAGGATGCTTTACACTGTCATTCACTAACAGTCCAGCAAGGTATTTCAAAATGATTTGGTACTTTTATTTTTTGATGTTTGCAAATGTTGTATTTTCCCTTTAAGAAAGCCACATCTCTTGGTGATATGTAAAACTGAAGTACTAGTCCTGATCCATCTTGTTTACTGAAGACAACGGACATCCCCGTGAGGAACCTTCCAAATTCTCCTCAATTCAGGGGAGCCATTAGCCTAAATATTAAAGTGGCTGAATTCAAACCATTCTTAATCCTGCTAAAGTTTAAAAAAAATTACTCACAGTGACAGATTTTGAAAAAATCAGCGGGAGTTAGTGTAAATGTTCAGAAACATTTTCAATAATAAAATCAAATCATAATTTTTATCAACACTGATCTATGCAAAGTATTAGAATAATTGGAAACTATGTTTCTTCATTTCTGATAATCAATACATGTATGTGTGTTTACATTGATATATCCTTACGATATTTGCTTATTGTAAAATGTTTGAAATGGACAATTTTTCTTCAAAGCTAAGAGAAGCCCCCCCCCCAAAAAAAACTACCTTTTGCATCAAATTGCCAAAAACGTAAATTACATGTATTTGCTATATAAGTCGTGAACAAGATTTGAGAGATCTGGCCAAATCAGGGATGCGTTTTGGCGGTCATAACCAAGAATTGGTTCGGTAGTTTCTTGTCGGTGAATTTCTTCGGCAATTTTAATTGGGTTAGAATTACGCATGATCATGTAGTACTCAAATCCCCTAAACAATTAACCAAAGAGAAACCACCGAACCAATTCTTGGTTATGACCGCCAAAACGCGCCCCAGTAATCTAAACTTAATTTACTTTGTCTTCTTTTCTTCCCATACATTCCTCAGGACCTGACCAGCAGTTCCTTCTCTTCCGTGTCGTGGCCCAAGCCCCTAACCAACCGTCCCCCTAGTGAGTTTGACACCCTCGGGATGAGACCCAGGCCTGCTGGTTTCATCACAAACAGACCGGCTTCTAGTATGGACAGCCTGTCAGGGAGTCTAAGGGAGGGTGGCGGTCGGCAGCAGCATCACGTGCACACGCACCATCACTATCATCAACCAGGTCTGTGGAGCGTGTCCCATGAATGTTATCAACTTATTGTCCCTACATCTCACCAATGTTTTCACAGGAGGTGTACCATCAACAATTTTTTCTTCCTTTTGGTGCCCCATCAGCGCCTTAGAGCAAACTTTTCGATTTTGGCGCTTTATAAATTTCTTTTGATTGATTGTTTGATTGATTGAATGTGACTTAGGACTTATGTTGTGCAAATCCGGGAAGCCGAAACTAACCGGACATGAAACCAACTTCGGGTCAGGTTGGTTCGGTTTTTCATCATTGTAGTCAGGTCGGGTCAGTTTGTGATTTTCTGGTGTTGGGTCAGGTTGGCTAAACCATCTTGTGAAAAACCCGAAATATGCCTAAAACAAAAATAGAAGCAGTTTGGAAATTCAAGCAGTGAAATACTATTGCAGAGTTTTACTGTGCCTAGTATGACCAGAGAACGGAATGGTACGACCACCGTCAACCCAACGCGTGAATGCGCATGCAGTTTGCAGTCTATCCCGCACAGTCTATAATGCGTAGGCCCAGCAGTAGGTAATGTTATAGGAGTCTTCACCATACCGTACCGTATGATTAGTTACTGAGAGACTGCGATTTTCACTCGACGCGGGTCAGTTCAGGCAGAAAAAGCAGACACAGATATTTGGGTTTTTTTCGGGTCAGTACGGTTTCGGATCGGTTCCGTTTGGTTTTTGTTTGAATTTTTTCGGGTCGGGTCGGATTTGGGAGTTCAGATCGATTTCGTTTAAAATTTAGTTTCTATCTATGTTTCGGGTCAGTTAGGCCTGGTCAACCCGACCCCATTATTTAAGAGAGTGCACTTTAGATCAATGTACCACTGAAAATGACAGGCAGAACATTTCAACGAATGAAAATTAAATCAAATAAAATAGAAAAGGATGAAATGCTTTGTTAAATCCAGCTCAAACTTGTCAACAAGGGCATTCGCACAGTCTGTGATCCCCAATAACCCCAATGTGTACACATGGTAGCTGCGGTACCAGTGTACCATGTGCACCAGTATAAACACGGTGGAATCCTTGGGTGTGTGTGTTTGTTTCTGCATTCAATAGGGGACGTTGAACAATAGAGGACAATAGGGTCCCCAGTTACCGAAGGTCCCCAATTCGGCGATCGTGTACAAAACATATGGGAGGTCTTCCGAAAATGTTAGGGTACAAACAAAAGAGGTCAAAATAGGGGGTCCCCGATTGCAGGGAAATACACACTTGTATGAACGTATAAACACTTCCTTATGGGGTACCGGAACAATGGGAGGTACCCCTCAAGGAATGCCCACCAACTTGCGGGGTACCGTTTTTGTACCCCACAAGTTTTTCATGAAATAGATATATGGATTTTACTCAAAAACTGGGAATTTCCAAGGTGGGTTGATCTGTCTGCAAATGGAAGAGTTTTAGAAAAGGGATATTAAGTCCGAATTTCAGCCCAGGAAATTAATTCTGGTTAAAATAAGAGCATTTTGAAATAAGTGTGCGACATTGCAAAATTTTAGTACACGAGAACAAAGGAAGTACCCCACTTCTATGCCTGTGTAAGCATGAGTATGTAAACACCGGCAATCGTGGACGTAGGACAAAAGAATTGGGGCGCAAACAATACGTCCACGATTGACCGAACGTCAACGATCTCAAACCGTGTACAAAACCAATGAGAGCTGTCGCTAAAAAGTTAGAGTACAAACTAAGGAAAGAGGAATAGGGACAATGGGGCGTCCACGATTGCCGGCATCATCATGACAAAGAAAATGAGCTGTAAGTGCCCCATGGTTTCTCATTGTGGGGGAATTCCCTTGCATTTCATGGAGCGATCGGTCACAGTCAGTCTCATATGCATGTAAGGCATGCAATGTCATTGAAATTTTTTCCAAATTGGTTTGCTATGTTTACCTGAATATTTGATTCTATTCCAGTTAGCAAGAGCCTTCCGACCAGCCCAGCACGCCCCAAATCACCCCCACATGCCACAGTCTCCAGACCCCCTGATTCAGAGCAGACGTCCCCTGCCAAACACTCACCGCCAAGGGAACTTGGCAAGAGAGAAGAATTCAGAGGTGAGCTATTTTGAGCCATGCAATTTTGCCTCGATTTGGCAAATTAGTTTTACCCATAATAATAATAATAACGGGTTCTTATATAGGGCTTTTAACTAAGATCAAAGTGCTTTACATCGTTATTACCCCTGATCATTGGACCAATAAAACATACCAAATACCATCTCAGCTCCCTGGGGAGTATACAGCTCGATGCTGCCATTTCGGCGCAAGGCAGCTACAATCAATCACAATAACCATCTCTGCCCCACAGGTACCCAATTACTCCTGGGTGGAGAGAAGCAATGAGTGACTGTGCCTTGCCCAAGGGCACAAGCGCCATAGCTGCAGGCTAGACTCCCCACAACCTGCAGTATTACCCGCAGACACAACAAACTCAGTGCCCCAGACCAGGTGGCCACTGCGCTCCATCATTTTAAAGATTTGGAGCATGTTGCTAACGCATGACTTTGGACGTGATCCCTGGCTACGTGGCACACCTGCTTCATGGCACACATATGACTAACGGCTTCTGACAAGCGCCCTTGAACAAAGACATTAAATCATTGGGTCCATAGTTCAGTTGGTAGAGAGCTAGCGCAGTATTCTGGCGGTCTGGGGTTCAGATGAGGGGTGGGATTTAAAGCCAGATATTTTAACATTCTGTTCGAATTCCACATGTCGATTTTGGAAACCGGATATTTAAAACCAATCTTTGATTAAGCCTTCCATTTTTTGTGACATAGGCTAAAGAGAACAACTAGAACCTCCCCAAATTTGCTCTATGGTCTCTGATTGTAACTTTATTCATTTGCTAGTGGTCTTCTTTGTATATGAATAGCCTGCCCATTCGACTTATCCAAGAGTTCTTATCCATTTTTTCCCCTCAACATGACAGTTTTGGAGTGTTTTTGTAAAGGCTCAGTGGTCATTGAATCCTGCCAATTATACCCAGTCAGTGGGAGGACATTTCATGTGGCACCTCACTCGTCACTTTTTGTGAGCTGGATGGGAACATCCAATGAAATCAGATAACCGTTATTTGGTTTTTAAAAAAAGTAAGAATATTCGGATTTTAAAATCTCTGATTTCTCCCACCACTTGTTCAGATCCTGCTCCAATCAATTTCCTCGGTCAACCACAGTTGAAAGTCTTGTGTAATAGGAAGTTCTTTTTTTTTTTGTGTCTGACCTCATACAAAATACTTTTGAAAAATGTTAAACCGATAATAATACAACGTTGGTTAAATGAAACCTTATTTCTATGGAGTAATAGTTGCATCAAAAGGTGTTCGTAAAAATTGATGCTAAAAATCTGTAACAAAATTCAATTAAATTTCGATTGAAAATTCTTGACCTCAGATGCGCCGTCATGGCACGACCGTTTCACATACCACGATGACATAGGCATCCCCGACACAACCCGTTACAGACTCGGACGTACCTACCCAGACACACTACGGTCCACCTACCCGGCCCCCTCCGGGCGCAGACCAGCTAGCAGCGCTGTAACAAGGGGCGGGGTTTCAATCGAGGGCGGGACCTCAACAGACGGGTACCAGTCAACGGGGAGACGACAGAGGAACGTCAAGATGGAAGATGTTGAAGATTGGCTGAGCAGCCGTCTGAGAGACAGAAGAGAGGTATTGAAATAACTATAACTATAACTATAATAATAACTTACAACATTTATAATGCGCTTTCCACTATGTTTCAAAGCGCACATGTTTGGTTCAACTTGTTATTGTGCATAAAGAATAGACCATTTCGCAAACGCTATCAATACTATCATGGAGGCCCCCTTCAATGGCAGAAAGCATTGTGCTAGCTATTGTTCAGATAATCCATCTCGGGGCAGCTGCTTTGCACAATAGTTTACAAAATAGTTCTCCTTTCGCTGGGGCCCTGTGTGTGTACAGTGATCACGTGCCCGGACTGGTTTGACAGAGTAAAGTTGAGTCTGAACGGGCCAAAATGCCTCATCGGGCCTGTGTTTATCTAGGGTTAATTACCATGGAAGGACTTTGAACATTTGTACGCCCATCAGATTCCATTTCATTGCAAGTAATACTGACCTGCTCAAGTGCTAATGCAACCTGCCATATGAAATGTCTTGATAGCAGGATATTATTGAGAGAAAAACTGTGAGTTTCCCAATTGCATCTGGATTAGAATCTGTTCATGCGAGTACACAATACTCTCATAAAAAAGCAGTGGGACATTCAGCGTTGGGCCAAAAAAAAGAAAGAATAGTTCTGCTTCCGATTACCCGACCTACCCTATTTTTAGACCGCGACCCTAAAAAAATTTTATCGGCAAGTCAAACAAAAATATAATAATAAATGGATAAAAAATAAATTTTAAAAAATCCTGTTGTCTTTTCTGTCTTTACAAAACACCTCTCAACAATCTTTTGCATGGTCCTTAGCTACATCCGGTTAATAAAACATTTCTGTGTATGGTTTACATTAGGGCTGACATAGTTTTTTTGGCAACTTTTTGTTTTATTTAAACACCAAGAAATCAAGGAATGAAATAAACCAAAAATATATTGTTTGAAAAAACTGTTGTAAAGGCTCTTTCCTTTTTCAAGTGAGCAAATACTACAGCAATTTCATAGAATGTTTGTTACATTTTAGAATCATATGATAGTGGTGTTGGACTCTCAATGGCCTACTTATTTCAACTGGATTCTCTCTCAGTGAGATCGGGGTAATTGTTAAAACAAAAGAAGAAAATAATAGAATTGAGCTTATGAAAAGTTTTCCAAAATTCGCCATTTTACCCTTCTGTTGTTTGGCAGGAAGAGGACTTGCCACCTCGGCCAAGACGAGTGGCTTTTGTGGACGATTATGAGGAGAGGGGCCGATCTCAACGGTCCTTCTATCATGAGAAGCTAGGACCAGTCGCATCCCGGTTCACGTAAGATTCTTTTGTGTTTCCTGAATCTCTTATGTGGGGGGGGGGGGGCTGTGGTCAAATGGTTACGGTGTTCGACTCATGTGCCGTGGTACACGGGTTCAAATCCTGACGGGGAACATTGTCCGTGCTCTTGAGCAAGGCACTTTGCCATTATTGCTTCGGATGGGACGTAAAGCAATAGGTCCCGTGTGTTGTGCAATGCACGTTAAAGAACACAGTAACACTTATCGCTAAGAGAAGGGGTTTGCACGGTGTTTCTGACAGTGGCTGCAATATGCACCGCAGCACCTTGTATACTCTTTATAAAGGTGCTACATAATGGGTCTTGTATTTCTCATAGACTTCCATTACCTGTCGTTAAAAAAAATAGACATAATTTCCAGCGCCTTGAGTACCTATTGTTGGTAGATACGTGCGCTATATAAGACTCCGGTATTATTATTATTTTGACAACTGATGGAAAGATAGACTAAACAACACTTCCAACAGGAATTGTTTCATGTTCATTGAGACTCTTTTTTGTCCAAGATTTTGTTCAGCACAACAAAGGAAAATAACCTTTATATCTTCGTCTTTTCCATAACTTAGCGATTGTCTGAAAACTTGGCAAGGGAACATTTCAGGAGGAATACTGCATAATTCGGAATATAGTTTTTTGACTGAAAATGCGCCTTCAGTCTGAAATATGAAAGTCAGAGAACGTTTGTAGCATTGGTTTTGTACTTTCGATATTGATTTCTTGCAGGCATGAAAGTAGTGACAGCGAAGCGGACTCGGACCTGTTATCCCAATGCAGCGACACAGCAGTGGATTACCAACGGGCTACCAGCTACCCTGCATCTCACGTCATAGACGACCTCCACCGGTACCCCGTCAGGGAGCCGGAGAACCAACCTTACCACCTGCGATCGCGCAGCAAGCCAGCTGGCGCGGCCAAGAAGAAGCGCGCTCAGCCCAGACCCAAGAGCGTGCTCCTGCCCGTGCCCAGCAGCCGGAGCCAGAGGGTGCGGTTTGAGGAGGCGTTGGAGGCAGACGCGACGGGACCCATGAGCAGGATCAGGAAGCGGCTGAATAAGGAGAACAAGAAGCATGCCAGACAGAAGGAGGTCGGCATCTTGTGCATTTTAAAGAGGTTGTGGAATGCTCGAAGACATTTCTGTCATTTTTCGGGTATATGTAGCCTAAGGTGTGATGAAATAAAAACGACTATTGTTTCTGTCATGAAATGAGTACAAAAGGTACTTTTGAGAGCTGTTTTTCAAGTCCTGTTATGCCTGTTTCGACCCCAACGTGCAATTTGTGTAAAAGTAGTCGTTGCAGGCAGCAAACAAAACACAGTAAATCGTGACGTAATAAACAGGACTCCCGATGCAGAGTAGCATATACGAGTCCTGTTTATTACGTCACGATTTACTATGTTTTGTTTGCTGCCCGCAACGACGACTTTTACACAAATTGCACGTTCGGGTCGAAACAGGACCTGAAAAACAGCTCTCAAAAGTACCTTTTGTACTCATTTCATGACAGAAACAATAGTCGTTTTGTTTTCATCACACCAGGCTACATATACCCAAAAAAATGACGGAAATGTCTTTGAGCATTCCACAACCTCTTTAACCAAGATTGCAACTGTGTATGTGATGCAATCAAGCTAAACGAGTACCAACATGCGGTTTTCACAGCAGCAATGCTGATATTGTGCTCGTTTCAAATCTGTCAAAAAAAAATTGACCAGGGTCGACAAACGACTCACTTAGCTTGATCGCATCACATATATCCTAGCCATTTTCTAAATCGTGGCTTCTTCTCCAGATTTGATTTTGGCTTCAACTTGGATTCCAAAATATTTGAAACAGTTGTAGTGAAAGTACCCTAAAAATTTGGCCTCGCACTAGACGATTTGGGTGTCTCTGTAGTAGGAAAGTGAGCTAAATGTAACTGAATAGTTTCAGCGCATGAAGCTGATGTACATGGCTGAAGCGTTGAACAAAGTTGAAGTTTGAAAAGCCACTAACAATGCAATAGTGATTCCCTTCACACAAATAAAGTCCAAATAAAATTGTTCAACACAAGCAACATTGATTTACAGAGCACTTTATTGAAGGTGTTTCTATATTTTAACCATTAATGATATAAATGTACCGTAGTCCACACCTTAGTAGGTGGCTAATTTAGTAAATAAATCAATAATAAGTCAATATTTTTAATAGTGAATAACCATCTCTACCCCCTCTAGATTCCTGTTTACTCCTAGCTGGAGAAAAGTGTCTTGACCAAGGACATAATGCAACTCCCACAGTCATGCTGATTTTAGATGATGCTTCTGAAGTACATGTACAGTTCAAAGATGTAAGGTTCAATAACAATGAGTGATTTTGGTTTTTCGTAGGTTCTGCGCTATGTGTATAAGAGCAACTTAGACGAAGCGAAGAGCGGTCTCAAGAAGCAACTGGACCGCAACAAGAGAGTCTTAGATAAACAGGTAAACTAGCACCACAATTTGCTGAGCTAAAGTTTCATATAAAAGCCTAAATGTTGTCCAGTATTAAGTGGTTCGTGGCCTGAAGTTTTTATACCAGTTTTCGTATGAAATCCGCGTTTGTTAGTTTCAGCTGAGAAGTACAGACAGTCATATTTTACTATACTCCCGAGGACAATGTTTTGTGTTTCCCTTTGCCCCTGTAATACACCACTCTCCCATAGACATGCAAACTTACTACAGAGGACCATTTTGAACAAAAGACCCAACGCCCGAGGACTGAAAGGATCTGTTGTTCTCCCTTTGTGTGTCGGGGTTATGTAGAACAAGTACACACAGACTAGAAAGGTTTTTTCAGGACTATTTTTCTATTTGATTACTATCCCTGTGTCTCATCTGTCTGCAAGTCGGACTTAATATATTTAATAAAAATGATCCTTTTTCAGGACACAGAATACAGAAAGGTTTTCAGTGGTCCCAAGACCAGCAGGTACCAGCCAGCACAGAAATACAGCAGTATGTATTACTATTGTGTTTATTTCTTTAGCTAATGATATGAACTCTGGCGTACAGAATCTGAAGTACCTGTAGTTTTCAAAGGTGTCACCATGCAAATTTCATTTCCTGAGTAGAAGAAAGTAGACTAATTCGGTGACAGCCATTTTCTGAGGTGGCACTGTGGTGGCACTGTGGTGGCACTTTGATGAACCCAGGCTCATGTGAGTCGCACTGAGGTTGTACGCATGCATGTAGGGCTCCTTCTACCAATAGTGCTACCAAAATGGGCGTGCCTCCTGTTTAAGAATGCGTGCGGCATGTGTGCAAGTGTAGCACCACCACCAAAAAAATATATATTTGTTCGGTGGATTCCACTATAGGTTGATATTCCAAGTTCATTACCTCAGGCATTCTGAACTTGAACTAGCAGCCAGTACTCCAAGTGAGTTCCCGGCTGAAATTGGCTGTTCCCAAGCATTGGTATTTGTTCCGAATTGTACTTAGGCTGCCCCCAGTAGAATCTACAAGTGTTCCTTCTGGATGATCATTTCTTCCTAACCCCCAGATCCTTCGAACCCCCTCCCAGGAGGTTTTGGAAGAATGGGGTAGATGCATTGCATGGGGATAGATGCTTCTTGGAAGTTTCAAGTGCAAAAAAAAAAATGTGCAACTGGGGACCAGCACATTGAAAGATATTGGATGATACCTGAAGGTTTCTAGCAAAAACCATAAGAGACTATTTGAAAGGCTTTATCATTTATAACAAGCATCAGTGTTGTGAATGATATTATCGTGTTGTGATTTTATAGAAATGCATGTTATTCTTTCAGACAAAGTGACAGCAGAGAGACCGTCACGCAACACCTCAAGGGGCCCCGTCAGGTCTAAACGCAAGCGCAGCGCCTCAGCTAGTCCCACCATGCACAGACACAAGCGATGTGAGTATCCCTCTTAGTTCAACGTTCTGGTTCCCAGAGTTTGGATGATAGGACTACAAAGATGTACATTTGTGTATTCTCATCACAGGGATAATCCTTCTTCCTTTGTCTTTCAGAGGGACTTATCCTTTTTCTTTTTGCTAGTATCTTTGTCATACCCAAAGTGAGCAATCTTTGCCTTTCCTGATGACTGTTGATGGTCCTTTGTCTTTCACAGAGAGCGTCCTTTTGAGAGCGTCCTTTGTTATTTGTTTATTTAACTGGGAAATCCAGAGAAAGAATCTCCAAACTGCAGAGGATCCAGAACTCTGCCGCTCCCTTGGTATCAAGAGCTAAGAAGAGTGAATATATAACACCTGTCCTTAAAAATCTGCACTGGTTGCCAGTACAGTCTCGCATCCAATATATGGTCATTCTCATCATCTGCAAAGCTATCAGTGATCTGTGTCCAGCCTACATCCCAGAACTACTTGTACCTTACATCCCATCAAGGCCCCTAAGATTGTCTTTCCAGCACCTTCTTACTATTAACCCTGGACAAATGAAGAGTTATGGTGAAAGAGCATTCGCATGTGGAGGCCTTAGACTTTGGAACACTCTCCCACTGTTACTGCGCTCAATTGCTGATCTGGAATTGTTTAAGAAATGCCTTAAAACACACTTCTTTGAAAATAGTTTCCAATAGACTGCTCAGACTACAGGTACTTGTTTATGAATTGTCAAGTACATTGAGAGCTCCTACGGTCCTGAAATGGGCTATTGAAGAACGTGTTATTATGAATTATTATTAAAATGAAAACCAGGGTACATGGAAAAACAGAACAGATTCACTATTCTTGTGCTTGCGAAAATGCAATTTACACCGTAAAGTTAAAGAGCTCATCACTGTCCACACTTGTGAACAGCAAGTTCCGAGATTTATATTTTGGGGTTGGGTTTCTTTAACGAGTACCCGAGTACCTTTGGGTTTTTTTTAATCAGGTACCCGATTTCTGTACTACCCGTAAATGCACACCCCTATTTCCTGGCAGTTCTTCATTTGACTTCCTTGTGAATATCCCTTTTCCTTCTTTCTTTCCTCGTGAGTATCCAGTGAGCATTCACCCCTCGTCCAGTCAGAGCTCTTTGTCTTCACCACTGACCCTTCTTTTTGTTCCTCCGTCTTTTCTCCAGTGAGTATCGGCGACGATGAGATGCTGCCCACCGTCATGCAGGAGTTTCCCTTCCTGCACGTCTCGCCCCAGACGGCCCACGACATGTGGGCCAAGCAGATGCGACAGATGGAGCAGCTGACCAAGATGGGCCTGGATCAGAAATACAAGAAGACCAAGACCCAGCTCAAGGTAACTGGGCTTCCATGCACATATCCTCCCTCATCTATCATGAAAAAAAATAAACAAGGTGCAAACTATCAGCCACTGCACAGCTGTGTGCTGAGCGAAAAGTCATTCGAGGCCGTTTGCTCAGCATGTAGCTTACAAAATATTCCCGTGTGCGGTGAATTTTTGCTGAGAATTCTGCCTTGTGAGGCCATGAGGCTATCCTATTTGATTTTTGTTTCGCCTTGCGAGGCGAAAAACTCCCCATGTGCGGTCAACCTGAGCTACGTGCTGAGCTAAAAAGATTAACTAGCCAATGAAATCATTGTACTCTGTACACGTGATTTTAAGATATTTTTGTGCGAAATCTACTAAAGCCTGCTGGCGTTTGTCCCCGTTTTCTTAAATCACGTGACCGACTAATGAATAATGTGCTTTCATTGGCTAGTTAATCTTTTTAGCTCAGCACTTGGCTGAGGTTGACCGCACACGTTGAGTTTTTCGCCTCACGGCCTCGCGAGGTAGAAAATTCAGCAAAAATTCACCGCACATGGTCATATTTTGTGAGCTACGTGCTGAGCAAACGGCCTTGAATGACTTTTTGCTACGCACGTAGCTCTCTTGTGCAGTGGGCTTAGTTATAGCGCCCTTGTCCACTGTGCGCCTATTAAGCAAAAGTATTTGTCTCACATGCATAAGTGTAATTCAGAATAATATTCCTGGTTTGATTCCTTTTTGTCCCTTTCAGATGGAGGATGCAGAGAGACGGCAGGAGACCCTTCTCAAAATCATGAAGAAAGAGCTGGGCCACAACCAGAGAATGGTTAGTCTCATTTGGAACCCTCTTTAATAAGCAAGACTTAGTTAAATTGCAAGACAAAGTGTCTCACCTTGGATCTATCAAGTTATCTCTGGTATTGGGCCCCCTGGTAGGAGGGGAGCAAGGAATTGACAGTTTTAGAGGTGGGAGGAAAACCCCTGATAACATTTCTGCGGAAAACTCACGTTGGCTCCAGCAGGATTCAGACGCTGGTCACAGTGATGGAAGGCGAGGCATGTATGTTCATAGTGTATTGCCTGTGTAGTCACTTAATTCACTTACGGGCTTACTTGCTGCACATGCGCAGTGTGAGACATCCACTAGTCTTTGCATGTTGGCGACATTTTACCAACAAACTCTGGCGCTACGGTGGCATAAAATGTTCTATCATATGAGTTTTCTCAAAGTTATACCCCGCAAATATATACTCAAAGTAAGTTTCAAATAAAACTCACCATATAATCAACCGGGCTACTTTTTTTTTAAAGGAATTTTCGTTGCCTTTTTTTGCCTTGACAATTGACCGTGCATAAATTGCATAAGGAGCAAATCAATAATTGTGAATAAAAAAATAGCTCCCTATTCATCACCTGGAAGGGAACATTGACTTTGCTGGCTTCACTTCCATAGGTCTCACTTATTCCTAAAAACTCAAGATTTTTAGGGGAAAAAAAAATCGTTATCAACGAAAATCACTGCTTGCGAAAAGACGACTACGTCATTTGAATACGGAGCATCAATAGACCTATTGAAACAAAAATTACAGGAAGAAAAGACTGATTATGTCATGCCGCTTTTAAGCCTTATTAAGGGACAAATGCTGATGGCTTCGAGTGGGCTACCTGGGCACAATAGATAAAATAAGTGGCAGGCACAAACATACGTGGGGGAGAGTACCACTTCACCAACTGTATCCTTCATGTAGTATTTTTAAATCAGGCTTCCGGTGATAAACATATATCAGCTTATTGTTTGCTTTCGTAAAAAGTACCCGGGTGACTGCAATATGATTTCAGTAAAAGTACCCGGATGAGGACAGTATTATTTTTATATTATCTTCATCCGGGCATTTTAATATTTTACTGGTTCCCGCTCAGGGGAGAGCTTAGAAAGTCACAGTTGTCAGGCATGAAATTTGCTTCGCTAAGCAAAGAATAATTTTACGAAATGTTTAGAAATCTATTTCTTGTGGATCAAGTCAGCCTGATGAAAATTATAATATTGGATGGCTTTCTTTTTTCGGTTGATCCCCTGGTCTCGGTGGTCAAAAAGTGAGACGTCTGCCTTAGAAAGCAGGAGGTGGTGGCTTCGAGTCTGGAGGTAACACACTGAGTATACAGTGTTTATACTTGTAAAGGGCAAAACTTAATACTGAATATTGCACTCGTCAATATTGTTGCAGCTTGTGCAATATATTCCTGTATCCCTCTCAAAGCCATCCAACATTATGTAATTAGCACCCTTTTTTCGGTAGCGAGAGATCAAAGAAAGGAGGACCAATGAGCGAGCCATGCAGGGTCGTGTTCAGGAGCAGCGGCAGGTGAATGCCCGCGCCAGACGGTACTATGATGAGTTCCAGCTGCGGGCCAAGTCACGCATGGTCAAGAGACGCACCAGGGAAGAGCAGGTCAGTGTCCACTTCCTATCAATTTGGGCAATTCACAATGCAGAGCGCCACTAAGAGTTTGCCATGGAGAGTCTATTTTTCAAGTTTACGGTCGACAAAACATGGCCCATCTGAATGAGTGTCAGTAGACAACTTGAGCTAATTTGTTATAGATTGGGGTATAGCGTTCTGCCGCCTTACAAAAAAAAAAGGTATTGATCAAAAGCAAAGAAAAGAGCAAACAGATACTCGAATCATACACTTAAGAAACTACTGACTTGGGAAAAACGAACAATTTCAAATGTCCCGTCTGCGAATTTGTCGACCGTCTCCCACAATGCACTGAAAAATGAAGTCTCCATGGCAAACTCATGGTGGCTCATGCATTGTGAATCGCCCAAATTTATAATTTATGAGCCATTCTATAAATTTAGGGACCAAGTGTGCCATTTGTCCTGTCCCTGTTACCTTGGTACTTTGTAATTTGCCATTCACGTAGCATCAAGGACTACTTCAAACAATTGTATTTTATTGTTGGGTAGGGTTTTTCCTATACATAATCACTCTTGGAGGACGATTTCATTAAGGAGTGCATCAGAATGATTACATTGTAGGTGTCGGATGTAGGACAGGAAAAAAGATAATCCAAAATTTATAGAATGGCCCTGATAAAGGCTCCATCTTGAACAACTGGTAAAATGATGTTGTCTCAGAGCAGATGAAAAGCAATTGCAGTATTAAAGTTGTCCTTAGGGGACAAAGTCATCAAACTGCTCTAGAACCAATTATTACCCGAATAAGACCGCAGTTGCCGAGTGGTGTTGTATATAAACTGTGTAATTTTCTCTGAGAAGATGAGATGTGATTGCTATAAAGTGCCCTGCTAAGGGACAATGACATCAAACTGTGCCAGAACCACATATTACCCGAATAAGACCGCAGTTGCCGAGTGGTGTTGTATATAAACTATGTAATTTTCTCTGAGAAGATGAGATGTGATTGCTATAAAGTGCCCTGCTCAGGGACAATGACATCAAAACTATTCTGCTCAGGGACAATGACATCAAAACTATTCTAAACCAGATTTTACCTGTATAAGGCCATTTCTAAATGATGTTGTGTTTGAACTGTTCAATTAGTCCAAGCAATTTAACATTGAACGTGCAAATGAACCCCAAAACGCTCAATTTTCAAGACATGTGCCGAATTTAAACAGATCACTGTATCTTGTCTCCTTTCGTGAGCAGATTTTCAAGAAGCTCTTTGAAGATGGGCTGAACATCCAGAAGGCTCGGATCAGTGACCTGAGGAAGTATGCACGGGAGAAACGTGAGGCGTCAGCGAAGCGACAGCAAGATGAGATCGACTCACTAGAGAACTAGTATCCTTATGATATCACACACAGTAGCATTGCAATATACACACGATATCATTAGAATATTATACATGCTATCTTTCAAATATGTGACCTGCTCTGTCAAAAGCAGACGCTTCTGGGCAGAGGTTGAAATTGAGATAGGGCCAAAAAACGCTGTGGGGGTGATTTTTTTTCTATTTTCTAATTTTTGCATATTTGTAATTTCGAGCATGTCTAAAATATACTATAAAAGTTTGAAACCCTAATTTGATCTCTAATTATAGTATTTTTGATGATTTGTTAAGGTATATCAGTTAAAGAAATGTCTGTTTTGTGATGTTCGTGTTCATTTTCTCTGTTTTCTACTTTTCGACCCAATGAACTTCAAAATAGCATAACTTTGCACAGGAATGACCGGTTTCAAAAATTAAACCACCTATTAAATGGAAACAGAACATATTTTAACAATATGCAAAAATCTCATTTTTGACCTTATGCCCAGAAAAGTCTGATTTTGACAGAACAGGTCACATATTGCACACGCCATTAGATTAAGAGAGGACGCTTTTTTACCAGTTTTCAGAGCCTCTTAGACGGGACACACAATGTGTGCCTGCTGGCGTTTGTTTATGGTGTAAATCAAGGACACACACGTGCAAGATCATCGATGAATCGAACTATTGCCAACATTTTGCGAGTTGGCCACGCCCCTTAGACAACCCTATGGAATTTTTGTACCCTAAGTTTTGTCTCAGATGTTGCGCGTTTCGCATCCGTTTGTACATCATGTAATTGGACAATATTTCACAAGCTGCGTTGACGCGATTCTAACACGATTCTACAGCGATGGGTCAATTGAGGACAGGAACTAAAACGAGGACTGCTTCGGTTAGAAATGTGTGCAAAACCAATGAGAGCTGTTGCAAAAAAAGTATAAACAACGGAAAAGGGAAGAGGAACAATAGAAAATCCTCGATTTACACCACAAACAAATGTACTGGTTCGCGCACGAGAGACAGAAAGTACGCAGAACTAATGTTATTCTGAATGTACACAAAGCCATAGCGTCCTCCCGTAAGCGTCAGGTGTCCTCGGCAATGTGTTTGAATGGCACTCCAAGTGCTCCCTTCCTTAACGTTGAGGGGGTACCTGTGCACAGAGCCTATACATTGCATGGAGTGTTAAACTATGGGTGCGTTCATTTAGCTCACCTGGGTTGACATGGGTAAGGCAGACGGTCAGCCTCGACATCCGTGCTAATCCAACGTTCAACCACAGGCCATCACGATCCTCAGGTGACGCCGTTAGCCGTGGCTGTAGCCACTGAAAAAAAACACGTTTGGGATTGGGTCTTAGTTTGAGATTTACTGCTTTTTAGTCCATTTCAAAACTCAAAAAAGTTGGGTTGAAATTATAAAGACCACTTGAGATTTTCGCTGTCCGGCCGTCATATTTGTCGGTTTCTAGGGAATGAACAACGCATGCGTGACGTACTTCCACCACTGACTCTGCTCCATGAGCAGGGTCTGGGGTGGCTGACCCGGTTGAACCCCGAGAACGATGTCAGAGCTAATCGAACGGCACGGGGCTGACCCGTGTCGACCCTGGTGAGCTAAACGAATGCGCCCACTACTACTTGTAGTGTTGGTCAGATACGAAGCTGAATACAAATGCTGGACGTAATAGACTTCTTCACTTTTTTCAGACCTGTTGTCCGTGTATTCTTGTGAGTCCATATAGTTACTAGTCAGCTATTTAGATACTTGTTAGATTTTGGTTCAGCCTAACATGAGTCTGAACTGATAAAAAAAAAAGCCCAAAAAACCTCCGCTCGCCCTCCCTCCAGTAGATTTGTACATGTATCACACGTAGGCAAACATTGCTAGATACGCGTCAGATTTTGTTGGTTCTACATTTCCTTAACCTCTGTTCCTCCAGCTATCGCAATCAGTTCAGTATGCTTGCAGAGGCCATTGCCAAGGAGAGATATGAGCTGCAGACGAGGGACAAAGCACAAACAAAGGTGAGCACTTGCTTTGTCTGTCCCTCTGATAGCTAGCAAATTTTTAAATTAATTATTATGATTATGATTGAATTTGTTCTGATAATGAAACCATTCCTCAAACAAGAAACCTGTAGAGAGAAGACAATGAGAAGAAATTACAGTTTTAGAGGTGGGGGGAAAAGCCAAGAAGAATATTCTTCGGGAAAACCCACAGAATCAGGTAGGGACTGAACACCCAAGCCACATGTGGTCCGTGCAGGAATCGAACCCAGGCCATAGCGATGAAAGGCGAGGAAAGCTAACCTGACTCCCCTGACTCAAACGTAAAGAGTTCAAGCTAGTGAACCATTTTCTCTCGCAGGTACTGCTGTGGTTGGAAAGATAAAGTTTTGGTGTAAATATATCAGAAGCAAAACCAACGGCAACTTTTCCGTAACTGTTGTTGACTTTTCTCCTCTTCATAAGAGGAGCACAGTCAAAAACAGCTGGAGTGACGTGGCCTAAGGCCCCCCCAAAAAAGTCTCCTGTTTCTGGTATGCGCGCGCGTCGCCGTAGCCATGCGCGTCGGCAAAATAAAAAAGTTTTTTTTTTCAATGAAAGATGATGTCTCAAAACCGCCAAAGTCACTGGTTTGACTGGAATCCTGCTGCTGCACAATTTTAACGTGTTTTTAGATTGGGTTATGGTCGAGAATAAGCTTCATGTGGCCTCTCTGGACTCCCATATATTTGCACTAAGTTTAGGCGGGCACCATTTGCAGTCATCAGCCGACATTTGAAGCAAAACAATCAGGTAAAAAAAAAAAAAAAAGCCACGTCGCCGCACCACTTTTTGGGCAAGCTCCATACCAGAAACCGGAGACTTTTTTTTTTTTGGCCTAATGGTCTGGAGCATTGAATTTGTGGTCTACGGGGTAATTCTGCAGGTTGTGGGTTCGAGTCCAATCCGGGGTTATACATGTAGTGTGCGTGCCCTTGAGCAAGGCGCTTTGTCATTCATTGCTTCTGTCCACCCAGGAGAGAGCAATAAAAAATGGAACATTCACAATGATCCAATGAGAATAACACAAGTTTTCAATGGAAATATATACCATTCCATATTGGAACACCTTTCAAAAAAAAACCAGGTGCTTCCACAGGGTAATGTTTAGCAATGCAAACCCATGGAACAGTTTGCTCTACCTTGGAACATCTGGGGAACATAGCATGCTCCCCCGTGGTTTTAAGATTCTGCTTGGGAAAAGCTGTGTTCCACGCAAAATGTCCTGAAACCAAAAGATATTGTCCAAGTTGAAACACTGCCTTTTGTTCATGCCCTTTTTTTTGGGCTTTGCTTTGCCTTAGGTTATGGAGGGGATGAAGAGAGAGATGAGACGGAAGATGGAACGAGAGGTCAGGGACTTCCAGGAGCAGATGTACCGAGATGAAGACACAGAGTACTTCAGGCAGCTGGAGGCAGACAGAATGAGACGGGAGCTACAGATGGCAACCTACAAGACAACGATTTAATGAAGGACCTTCCAGAAAAAAGGAGCAGATGTACCAAGATGAAGACAGGCAGCTGGAGGCAGACAGAATGAGACGCGAGCTACAGATGGCAACCTACAAGACAACGATTTAAATGAAGGACCTTCCAGAAAAAAATTATTGAGAAGCTGGATGCGTGTCGGGAGATGTTTAGATGGTCGCCGATTGAACAAGTGGTGTTGGTCAAGACCATTACTTGAAAGGCTTTCAAGAAAATGATCTAGAAGCTGGAGGTCTTTCAGATGTACAGAGAGTTGCATTTAATAACATGGAGGCTTTCAATGAAATTCTACCAGACATGATACAGGGAGTCTCCCAAAAAATGAATTGGAAACAGAAGTCTATGACTTCCAGGAGCAGATGTACCAAGATGAGGACAGGCAGCTGGAAGCAGAGAGAATGAGACGGGAGATACAGATGTCAACCTACAAGACAATTTATTTGAAGGGCCTTCAAGCAAAAGTCATCGGAGGTCTTAGGTCTGTGATTACCAGGAGCAGCTGTATTGAGATGAGGAGAGCTACTGATCGCATCCCACAAGGCATTTATTTTTGGAAGGCCTTCAAGAAAATAATTTAGAACTCCGGTTTTGCCAGGAAAAAGTTAAGATTGTTGCAGATCCAACAAGTGGTATCCTACAAGACGGTGGTTTGACAGCCCTTCAAGAAAATGATTTAGAAGGTTGAGGTCCGTCAGATGATAACACAGATGGTTGTGGAATGGATAAGGTGGAAGTTGATTAATGGGAATATACATCATTTGCTTTTGCTGTAATTTTCAGAAATGGATGGAATTGGGGGGGTTGGAGATATATAGCAAATATAGTTACACTGACTTTTTTGAGGTTTTGGGTTCGAAAATGCTATAAAAGCCAAGAAAAACAATCATTTTCCTGTAGTCTGGTTCCCTGACTCTATATAAGGAGAAACAGCAGTGTACATACATTGGGAAATTGTAAGGTCAGGGAACCAGTCTAGCTGGCTTGTACCCGTTCATAGGTGTGTAATCGATTGCAAACAAGTGCGATGGTCAATTGGGGCCAGTATTTGGGGAAAAAACCAGTTTTTTCCAACGCTAGTCGGCCGACCAGCGTTGGAAATTGATACAAAAATACCACTTTTCTTGAAAATGACAGTATACCAGGTGCCATGATTTTACAGGATGCTTTACACTGTCATTCACTAACAGTCCAGCAAGGTATTTCAAAATGATTTGGTAGTTTTATTTTTTGATGTTTGCAAATTTTGTATTTTCCCTTTAAAGAGCCTTCACGAAATGACCTGATATTCAAACGTCTTGCAGGTGCCCCTACTAATTGCAGATCCAACAAGTGGTTTATCCTACAAAACAGTGATTTGCAGGCCCTCTAGCATGTCTGGAAAATGATTTGGAAGCTGAAGGTCTTTCAGGGAATACACAGGTGGTTTAAGACTAAATAAGACGACTACAAATGTTTTCATACAAGACAATGGAGCCTTTAGGCCACTCAACATTGATTTTTAGGTTTTCATCACCGTCCGCCTTGATTTTCACTCCCGCCCCGATTTTGTTTATATTTTATTTATTTTTTTCTAAAAGTGTGTTTTTTCCTGAAAAAAAGTTTGTTTTGCAGACAAGTTTCTCACCAAATCCACAGGTACAGTCGCATGATTTGCACGCAAACCTTGTGCACGACATACTGAGCACATCGCACGATTTCATAGTGCTATAATGCATACATCATCGTATAGTCAAGAATCATGACGAGTGCGCGTGTTGTACAGTGCTCGTGGTCGTAAAGTTTTAAAGGTCAATGTTTGACATCTAGCTGGCTTGGCAAGGGTAGGCCAATTGTTGCGTTGTTTGTTTGAACACCTCGGCTCAACTGTAAACCTAGTCTGCTATAAACTGTGAGGTTCAATACCCTTCTAAATTCTAGACACAAACCGTAGGTCATTAAACAGCTGACTAGTACTTAATTATTTTCATGTTTGTTGTGTCTTCTTTAGATTTATCTGACGTTGTCCCCTCAAATCACTTTGAATGTGAAGAAGTGGCATTTATAAAATATAAGTTCCCCTCCCGACCGGATTTTTCCAATCTTGAGTGATGCAAACCTCAAAAATCAATGTTGATTGTCCTTTACAGACATGATTAACGAGCATGGATTCTTCTCGGCGAAGTACTGATTTTTGAGTAAGGGAAAAGCTACAAATGTATTTAATTGTACAAATATTTCATGTAAACTGCCTTTGCTGTAATTACACGAACTTTTGCAAGTTGTTTTTCGTTCAGTGATTGCATGGTTCAAACTCTGCACCTGTAAAATGCAGGACTGGAGTAATGAAATAAATGAAAATGTAAGAAGAGAGTTCGTAACTTCTGTGTTTTAATTTGGTAATGGCAAATGTGTTTGGTAGTTAGTCAAAGAAACGGATCTTTTTATTTTCAGAATGAACATTTTGAGTGTTCCCCTTGATTGATGGAAGTTTTGTAACAAGCTAATGCAGCCGTGTGGTTGCGAAGGCCGACTTCCAAAGGTTACGTAATACTTTATTGTGAATGAAACAACATACACACAGACATATTCACGTTGCCGGGCGAAATCTTTGAACATTAATTTCTCCCGTTTGGAAGACCGTATCTTCATGCGACTTCCAGGCTTTGTTTCCCTTATAATGGTCCAACTATGTGCTAAAAATATGTTCAGTACTTTTCGTTGAAATTGGAAAAATATGCCTGGTGACGTGCATTTTAAAAAGTTGTCAGCTTTACCAGCAACCAAAATTGACGTTTCGGCATCGATAACGTCGATTATTTCACTGACATGAAGTTTAGAATTTCATCTTCCGTTATAATTTAACATTTCAATTATACTGGGCATATTTACTGAGAAACAACGTTCAAATGGCCATGCTTTGTGGGGCGCATGAATTTCACTGATAGCTCCATGGTTATAGCGTCCAAGTACGTAATCGGATTAACTTTAACAACGGCGACGCGTAGGCCTAAGCTTCGCAACCACACGGCTGAATGTACAAATTAATATTCACCGGATGCTTGTCGAGTGTGAAGCACAGCTTCAACTTGTCAGTTTATCACTCTGAACTCAGGGAGAGGGGAATATGCGATGATTTAAATTGATTATTCTTATACTAAGGCTCTATAAAGCGTCTCCACCCCAACAACTTTTACCACCTCAAATCTCAATAGTACTTGATATGTTCTAACTTCTCCTTGGGTCTAGCTGTTTCCCCCATTATTTGCTTCTAATTCTCTCTCTCAATCCATAGTCTCCTGATGATCACCGACGCATTATCTCAGTCTTAGTCTACTGGAAACGGCTGGGTTCATGCCCTGATATAATTATGATCATTGTCGAGCAAAGAAAACGGGCGTTTCCTCGCTCCATAATGGTCGATTAATTATGGCCATGAGGCTGAAGCTTAGGAACCCAATATAGAATGTATTATTATTTTTAAGCAATTGCATCCATTGGTTTTTCCATGCGTGGATGCTTTCACCCAATATGCGTGGATAAATTAAATGCATTTCAGAGCGTATGCAGCGAAAAGTTTGTGTGCTTATAATCACACGCACTTGTGCACTTTATTTTGATGACCTTGCGTGAGTTTTGTCTTGTATAATGACGGATTTGTTTTCTTCAGTTCGTTTGGTTGAGCCCGTTGACCAAGAGTTCAAGCTCAGCTGACCGAATTAACCATACGACCGTGGGTTTTAGATCTTCAAAAACCATTGGCTCCGATGGGAGTGTCGCTCATCATATCAGACCCTAAAACACCTTGCGATTGAAACTCAAGTAGTCATATAGTCGAAGAGGCAACCGCTGACACGCGTACTGTTCAGAATGGCATCGGTAAGTAGGCCCAGACTTGTATGACTCGTGACTCGAGTCCGACTCGAGTCCCATCTTCCGTGACTCGGACTCGGAGTCGAGTCACGATGACAATTTAATGACTCGGACTCGACCCTGTGCATGGACTTGGACTCGGTCTCGACCTGCGTGACTCGGTACTCGAGCAAAATTACCACGAATCACTTATCATGTTTGAAGACGATCCTCATGAGCATGGGCGTCGCGAAGCCGGTGGCAAGAGGGGGTCGCCCCCCCCCCCCGGAAAAGCCAAAAAAAAAAAAAAAGGGGAAAAAAAGAGAGAAAAAAAAAGAAAAAGAGGCGCGAAGTCATATTGGTGTAAATTTAATGGGGTGGGGCCGGGGGGGGCAAAATGTCCCTGCCCCCCTCTAAAACTGATAAATCGAGAATATGTTGAGAGTCAGGTTGGCGTAGCGGTACTTTCCTCGCCTTCCACCGCTGTGACCCGGGTTCGAATCCCGCCTGGGCCAATATGTGGATTGGGTTTTCAGCCCCTGCCTGATTCCGTGGGTTTTCTCCAGAATACTCTTCTGGGCTTTTCCTCCCACCTCTAAAACTGTAACTTCTTCTCATTGTCTTCCTCCACAGGTTTCTTCAGGCTTGCGAGCTACAGTGCCTAGGGCGCTTTTGAGGAATCCTTGGTTTCATTACCAGAAATGATTAATAATAATAATAATAATAAATACAGGAATTATTTTGGGGAAAATCCTGGCGACGCCCATGCTCATGAGAAAGAGCGATTAATATGCAGTCGAGGCGGTGCAGAAGAAATGCATGTTCGGCATGCAGCTGGCTAGTTTTCGAAACGTGGTTCCTTCATACCATATTAATTGCCTTGCCTTACTTGACATACGTTTTTATTTCCGTTCATTAAATAAGAGAAAACTGTGAAATTTTTAGCAGTACCTCCGTAGTTCCAATATATATTAAAGGTGACTCGTGACTTGGACTCGGACTCGACCTTTGTGACTCGAACTCGATCTGCATGACTCGGGATCAAGGTGGCTCGGACTCGGACTCGATGTTTGGTCACGGTAACTCGAATACAAGTAGGCCTACATAACATGTAAAACTTAAAGACAGATTTTGAGGGATCTTGGAATTTCGAAGAACACCGTCATACATGATTTGCGCCAGCAGGATATTTAAAAGAAAATACTTTTTTTTTTGGAGTAATGGATGTTTTCCGTTTATAATCGAGAAAGTG